>CM060604.1:15359366-15521866 GCA_030578255.1 Tiaroga cobitis | reverse complement strand
GCTTCTTGTTTTAAGGTTAATTTAAGATAATAAATGTTTTGCTTAATAATTGAACTCATTTGCTGTCAACTGTCAAATTTGCCCCTTGGCCTCTGTCCATCATGGGCTCCTAATCATCCCTATATACTAATTGGCTTCATCACTCTGTCTCCTCTCCACCAATAAGCTGGTGTGTGGTGGGCGTTCTGGCGCAATATGGCTGCCGTCGCATCATCCAGGTGGATGCTGCACATTGGTGGTGGTTGAGGAGATTCCCCCCTACCATATGTGAAGTGCTTTGAGGTCCCAGAAAAAGCGCTATATAAATGTAACGAATTATAACGAATTATTTAACTGGAAAGCAAATCATTTCCAGATAATATTTTAATTTATTTTGTTACAGTAAATTTAAAATGTTCTTTAATGCTTTAATTTACTTATAAAATGTTTGGGCAGATGGCCCAGTCTGTTGTGATTGGTCTACTGGTTACAGCACATGTCGGAAACAAAATGGCCATTACCTTATCTGAATTTCAGCTCCGTAGGCTTTCTCGGCGGTTTCTTATAAGATTTTACCACATCAATTCCAGTGTGAGTCCTGATCCTTTTGAAGTGCATGTAAAGTTGATTTGCAGTGCTGAAAACAGCGTCTTCTCGACATGACGACAAAACGAACCAAACTCTTCCAAGCCTCAGCTACAACTACAGTGTTTGAAGGCGGGTCAATGTAGACGTTGTTCACAGGCAGCCAATGAAGACCATAGGCTGGAATTATGCAAATGTGTTACATTGTTAAGTGTTCATTTTAGTTAAGTACTCATTTCGGCAGTTCAAATCAACTATTTCTTTCAGGAGACAATTACTTTTATTATCATGCACTTTGATCTTTAAAAGATTGCAGACCTTTTACATTCACAAAAAGCTATATTACACACTACATGAAAGGTAATATTTGAAAAAGCCAGCCTAGGCTCATTAGAAAAACTGATATGCGGCAACATTTTTTCAAAACGTAAAATACGTTGCGTCGTGGACATTTTGCGACAATTTCAAAATGAAATGTCCAGTGAGTGGCGCTAAAAGCGCTTAGTTTTTTCTGGAACAGATTAACGTGAATATGGCAACATTTTATTACATTGGAGTTTGTACGTATCACCGCAGTTCTATGTTGAAATGTCCGGTGAGTGGCACTAAAATCGTAACTCTCCTGCACTAAACCCATAACCTACCCGATAGTGTTAATAAAAGCAAAATGTGACACAAAAACGCAATTGTAAACATGGCATGTTATCTTGTTTTTGAACTCTCTTATCGTGACTCATCTTTCACAGGATTCGTACCCGAGTTCACTGCATCACAAGTACAATTATGTACCAGCTGAGCTACCAAGCAAGCTTGATATATCAGTAAAATTTGGAGCTGGTTAATGATGCAAACTCCAAAATATATTCGTTTACATATCATGCACTATGGTAAAAAGTGTTTTGAGGTCATAATGGTGCAAGGAGCCGCGTGAAAATAAGTCTTTATTAATCATAATCTGCCCCTGTAATCATAAGTGTCTGTGAAAACGATGAAAAGTGCTTGCTGTTTTACTCCCTCTAGTGTTCATTTCTGTTGGAAACTGCAGTGATTATGTACTTATTGGTTCGTATTTTTGCGTTTTGCTAAAATGTCGCCACAGATACGTTTTTCCAATGAGTCTGTGTTGGAAAAAGTATAATCGGGCATTTTAATAGTAGATTACCATGTTTGGGGATCCTTTTTATCCAAAAGTTTGAAATCCATTTTCCTATGTGATATTGTTTTTGTCAGATAAATCTAAAAGCATGCCCAGCACAACTCATAATGCTTCTTAACATGACCATGAAGTGAATGTGACCTTAGCTTAGACAAGCAATCATCTGTACACTGTAGTCCAGAGACCTCTTTTTCATTTCAGTTTCAGAGAGAATAATCAGTGTGCCTCCCCATCTTATGTACAATTCAGAAAGGGTGAATCAGCAGAAATGTGACCTATTCTATTACTTCACACTAAAACATTCCACAGCTACACAAAATGAGTCATCAAAATCACTCATCAGCTTCATTACTGCTTGAGCAATTACCTACTTTTCCCTTTTTAAAAATTTGATTCAGCCATGGATGTTCTCTTTACTGTTCAAATCACCGCTTTCTAGGCTTGAATTTTTGTCAATACTAATTAATCAGGAACATGCTCTCCAAATTTTCCAGAGGTACCCTAACAGGGTCTCAGCAAAGTTTTTAAATGAGTTCAGACGCTTGATTGCTTGTACAGATGCACAATACGGCATAATTACACGTGTAAAGGGTGGCAGAGATACTATCTAACAGCTGTGGCTGTGTAGGCTGTTTAAGGGCAGACAGGACTGTAACGTGTGGATGGTAGCGTGCTGAAAAGCCTGTCTGTGGCTCTCTGTTGATTCCCATCCAAGGTGTTGTGTTAATTACTTTGGATGCCGTCCAGAAAACCTCAAAGAAATTAGAGAACTGTGACGTTCAATTTTGTACAATTCAAATTATGTTCATGGTTTACAGCAGAGATGTATAAAGTACTAGAGACCCAGACTTGAGTAAAAGTACAAGTGCTCTATCAAAAAAGTGACTTGAGTAGAAGTTGAAGTGCTCTCTAAGCACCCTACTTAAGTGGAAGTACTAAAGTATTCAACATTTTTTTACTTAAGTATTGCAAGTAGTTTAAAAAAATTTACTACTCAAGTACTGAAAGTAAAAGTACAAGTATTGTATTATGTAGTAAAGCATCTCACCCTTCTCCCTGCTTGTGCCTTTTTTCTCCACAGCTTATTGGGTATTTATCTGCATGTTACAGCAATATCTGAAAGCTTTATTTCAGGGAGTTCCTGGAATGTCACATATGGCTCTTCTTCATGTGTTCCATATATGGACTAATGTGCACAGGGCGCCCTCAGACTGCCAGTATGGATTGAAAATACAGTATATCAGAGTGCTCATAATTACATCGGCCCATTTTGGGTATAAATTCAATAACTATTATTCCTCTCTAAAGACATCTGACGTAAATCTATGAAAATCTATCAATATTAAACTGCACAAGCTAAAAGCCCTGAGGGACATTGTTTGATCAAGCGCTTTCATGACACGGGAGGGGTTTTTTTTTATGGGAGCGGCTGACGCTCATAATTCATATTAAAGGTATCGACTCATTTTATCATTACTCCTGAGTCCTGAAACAAATTAAAAAATAACTGTCACTATAAGTTTCTCGGAATAAAATAGTGGTCAAATACTAAACCTTGAGTCTTATATCTTTTTAATGATGTAGTTTGTCAAGGTATTAACATTAAATTTAATAGTAACTTTGAACTATTAAAAACAAAGAACGATTCAGTACGTCGGCATCCTCGCACATTCTATATGAATTATCTTTCACTCCAACAAATGAAAACACCGCCACCGGCGCCACGATCACTCGAAGTTGAAGGTGGTGTTTCTGGTTCTTCCATCTCGAAAAAAACTAACAAATCTCAAGTGTTCTCAATGGAGGCAGGCAGCAGAGCGGGAGGCAGAACGGGAGTACGTGCGCGCGCGCTCTTCTTGATCGCTTGATTCCCTCAATGATGAGCCAGCTTCATTAAACCTGTTGACAGAGCCATCTACCGCTCTGGCACTGATTATGTGGGTTTGGAAAGATTCAACATTTTTATAATTGTAACGAGTAACGATGCAGCACATAAAAAATGTATCGGAGTAGAAGTATTAAACTCATCGAAAATATGTACTGAAGTAAAAGTGGAAGTAGGAGAAAAAAAGAATACTCTACTAAAGTACAGATACAGCCTTTTAGTACTTAAGTACAGTAGTGAAGTAGTTCTACTTCGTTACTATACATCTCTGGTTTACAGTAAACCAAACTTTTTTTGTTGTTGTTCTTCTTCTCCTCCAATATTGTCATGCTACAGATAAAACTCTTCTTTGAGTTCATGAGGTATGGGCTTCTATTATTTTTATTCATGTTTGCCTGAAGGTAAGTGTCATTATTTGGCACTCGGGATTGTTTCGTGGAGATGAATGTTAATGAGGAGGCCCTTTATATGTTGTACTGCATAATCTACTGAACACCTTGTCCTTCAGTCAGTGAAACACTGTTCATTGTCACAAATGATGCAAGCACACAGTAAGTGTCAGTTGATGATTTAAAGGGATAGTTCATCCAAAAATTCAAATTCCCTCATTATTTATTCACTGTCATATTATCCCAAATTTGGGTCTCTCTTCCTCACTTAAAGCTATCATATATAAACTTTATTTCATCTGAACACAAAATGAATTTTTTGTCCATACATAGAAAATCAAAGTACCCCAATGTGGTTTTGAACCCAACATCCTTCAAAATATATGTTGTGTTCAAAAGAATAAAGGTTTGGGACTATGTGAGGGTGAGTAAATGATGACAGAATTTTCATTTTGGGTGAACTATCCTTTTAGGATATAGAGAACAGCGCTTTCCACTTTCAATGGATCAATACATCTGGCAAACAGAGACCCATTCATATACTGCAAGCTCACTCTCTGTCTCTGCTATTTCACAACAACAACTGCTATTTCTCTGCTATTTTCTGTTGGTTTCCTGGTGAGAGTGTGGCCACCTTCCGCTCCAAACTGAGGTGGGATGTATACAGTTCGGCGGAGGGGCTTGAGGGGGGAAGTCAATCCACACTAAAAGCCTAGTTGCTATCTGCCTCCTAGCATAGAGCCAGGAGGCACATACTGTATGAAAGCATTAAATAAACATTAATGGAAGTGGGTTAGTGGAGATTTATTAAGGAGGCATTTTGGCCTTGCCTAAGGGAGCCATGCACCATTTTATTCACTCATACAAGCACACAGGTAAACAAACAAGGTAATTTATGGCAGGCTTCACAGGTGGCAGTGTTTGGAATTCACTTTCTAGACGATTTTGTAGGGTAAGACAATTGTCTTTTCGTACCGTCTCAAGGACTTTTAATCATTTATCATGTGCTGAATGGATGATGTGCAGAATTCTCTTCTTTGGGCTTGTTTGTTGGAATTTTGTTAAAGTAGTTTTTGTAAAGTAGATGAGGTTAAAGGGTTAGTTCACCCAAAAATGAAAATTAAGTCATTAATTACTCACCCCCATGCTGTACCAACCCCGTAAGACCTTCGTTCGTCTTCGGAACACAAATGAAGATATTTATGATTAAATCTAAATCCTTTTCTTCCTTGTAGGCCTGAAACGAGACTTCAAGAGATTTCCATGACGCATGCGCGAGAATTGCGATCTCCTTCAACTACTTCAGTTAAGTTCTCGCGCGTGCGCGTCGTGGAAATCTCTTGAAGTCTCGTTTCAGGCCTACAAGGAAGAAAAGGAATAGTCGAATAAAGTCGTTATTTTTGTTTGTTTTTTCGCACAAAAAGTATTCTCGTCGCTTGATAAACTTATAGTTGAGCCACTGTTGCGACATGGAATATTTAAACATTTTCTTTAATGACTCTCTGGGGCGTCAGGATTCATTCCCTTAGGGAGCCTATGTAGCAGTCATGAACCTCTCAGATTTAATCATAAATATCTTCATTTGTGTTCCGAAGATGAACGAAGGTCTTACGGGGTTGGTACAGCATGGGGGTGAGTAATTAATGACTTAATTTTCATTTTTGGGTGAACTAACCCTTTAAAGGGAGTTTTTACGTTATTTTTCTAACACTGTCTTTTATAGTGAAATATGTTATGTTCCTCGGAAACTTGTGTTCACTCTCTCCTTTGAGGACAGCTGGAGAGGGAGACAGAGAGAGAACCAACAGACGGTGGTTGCTTTGGAGAAGGTAGAGCACATAATGTTTTTAGTGTCTTCTCTCCACCCCAGCATGTGAAGCAGAGGTGACACGGGTGACAAAGAAGCGTGAAGAGTGTATTTTGAAGGTTCTTACAGAGGTAACAGAAAAGAGAGAGAGATTAAGGCAAAGAACAAGCAAGAAAAAGAGTTGAAGGAATTTCTTTTGGACATGTCAGCCATTGTCAATATGACAAATCTTTGATGTGGAAATAATAGCTGGTGAGGGCTTGGCCCAGTCCAGTGGAACTACGTGCGACTATGATGAGCTGTTGTCAAACACCCACATATTCTCGATCACTTTGGCTTAGGCACAGGCTGAATTTTTGGCATTGTATTCAATCGAGACCGAACCTTAAAGCTGTTGTTTTGATTTCGCTATACCTGCATTCTCTGTCATAAATAGAGCTTGTTCAATTTCAAGATATTAAAGTATGTGGGGTTGAAAACATTGCAAAACATGCTGGCTTTTAGGACTCCTCCAGTGGATGAATGAAACTGAGAGTAGAGCGTATTTTTCTTTTTCTCTATATTATTGAACTCTTTACTTACTGACAAAGCTTATCTACACCACCCCAGACACATACTATACACATAGACTAATCAGTGTTGGATGGATGGAATGGAATGATACAATAGGTTAATAAGGTGACATAAGGTTAATAAGGTAATAATTATCCCGGCAATCAACTTTTTGTGTTTTTATTTTTCTGTGAAGGTCCTCAATATTTTGCATAAAATATTTCGTACATTTTGAAATTGGTGTTTGGTTGAATTAAACTTTATGAAAACGTTAATGCGAAATTTTAAGAAGCTTCATAGAGAATACATGCTGAATTGCAGAGTTTTTTTGATTGCATCTATTGATTCATATTTAATTTAGGTTTACATTTTTTTGCAAAATCACTGTTACATTTTCAATTTTCTGTGAAACCCCTTAATATTTTGCATACAAGTTTTGGTAACATTTTATATGCAATTTGAACAAAAAATCAACCTTTGTTTACTGCTCATGACGAAACCTCCATAATTTAGTTATCTTCAAGTTGAAATGTCATTTTTGCCCATCTAGTTTGATCAAACGAAATAATGATAATTGTCAAGGTGGTTTCCTGAACAATCTGCCCATCTGCTATGGACAAACAGATGATCCGTTGGACAAACAGATAATCCGGACAAACAGATAATCCGTCCCCAAACCCAGTGTTTCTGTTTTGGCATGGTTGCCATAATCAAAACAAACAGAACAGTATTTTGACAGCTTCCAAGAGCTACAGTGTTTACGCTTTAAGCTTGAGCCACACTAAAAGATTTTTAAAATGTGGGAGACCACAAACATGAAATCATAGATTTAACCGTTCCGTCATGTGACCAGGAAACCACACCACACTAACAGATTCCATTCACATACCACCAGAGTCCCGCCTGTGAACACGGGAAATCTTGCAAAATCTAAGTAAACAAACATGGCGGACGACTGGCAAGAACAAAAAGCACTTATAGTGTATGGACTGCTTTTTACAGAAAATCCGTGGCGAAAAAAAGAAAAATGTTTAGATGAAGTCATGGAGACGGTGTGAACATGGACTTTACATGTTATAGCGCGAGCGGAAGGTGAGTGTTCCTAATGCTGGGTACACACCAAAGGATTTTTTACATCTTATAAGATTTTTAAAATGTGATAGACCACACACATGAGGAGAAAAAATCCTAGATTTAACCGTTTTGCTCCTATAGTGTGTGGTGTGCCATGATGTGACTAAGACAGCACACCACACACGAAAAGATTTTCAACCAGAGTCTAGACTGTGAATACAGGAAATCTCGCAAAATCTAACGAGACTTCAGAATAAGCATGGCGACAAAATGCAAGAATAAATTGCTTTGATAGTGTTTGGAATGATTTTCACAGAAAATTCTTGGGGGGAAAAAGAAAAGGGTTTGGGTGAAGTCGTGGAGATGGCGTGAATTTAGTGAACTTCTCTGATAAATGTTGTGGTAATGCACACACGCTGCCATGGATATTGTAGTTAAACCATGATAACCACAAATTAACCATAGTTTCGCTAATCTAACTATAGTATTTATTTAGTTATACAAATGTTCAATACGCCTATAATAAAACCATGGTTAATTTTCCATCTCTCTCTCTCTCTCTCTCTCTCTCTCTCTCTCTCTCTCTCTCTCTCTCTCTCTCTCTCTCTCTCTCTCTCTGTCACACACACACACACATACACCTATACTTAAATGGAATGGTTTTTATACTGAGCTAATTACATTTTCTGAGCCACAAATCAACAAGCTGATCCTCCATCTCTGCTGACCACATCAATTTCACTTTGTACTGCGCTATGACTGCGTTTCTTATGGTTCCGTCTTCCACCATCTCGCTTTCAGATTGGATATTGTTTCGTTTCACGTGGTAATCTCCAGAGCGTGCGTGCGTTTGTCCTCGGGGTTCCCCCCACACATCAGGATTTCTGATCGTAAATATTCAACATATTGAATATTTACTATTCGCGATCGGAGCGGCTCCGATGTTCTTCCGAGCAGGTTCGGACACTCTTAACACACCTCACATCAAGGGAGAATCTGATAAGATAATCTGTAGACCATCAAGATAATCGGGACATACCTAGGATTGTCGGAAGGGGGAAAATCGGCCCGAAATCAGCCCGATTATCTTTAGGTGTGTACCCAGCATTATGCTCGTTTTCAGATTGGGTATAGTTTCATTTCATGTGATAATCTCCAGAGCGTGCGCGCGTTTGCCTTCGGGGTTGAATATTTACGATCAGAGTTTGGGGCGGCTCCGACGTTCTTACGAGCAGATTCAGTCACTTTTAACACACATCACACCACAGGAAAATCGGATTAGACAATATGTAGAACAATCAAGTCTTTACCTAGGATTGTCGGAAGGGGAGAAATCTGCCCAAAATCTGCCCGAATATCTTGTAGTGTGTGCCCAGTTTTATTAGGAAAATCGAGCTACAATTGGCATAGTTGACTTTACATATTAAAGTGCGATAAGAGATAGTATTATAACTCTGAAGAAATGACACTTCAGCTTTAATGTTTTGAGGAAACCTTCAAAATTCCTCTCAATTAAATTTCTCATCAGAAAACATAATATTTGTTTATTAAGTTAGATGGTTTCATTCAATTTGTTGCAAAGAAATGTTTTCAGGACAGCACTCACATCCTCACATCTGAGAAGTTGAGATAAATAGCTTGAATAAAATGCCAGCCTTGGATTTGACATATCCTCTCTGTTCCTTCAAAAGGGCAATCTCGGCCCATCCGCACCGCTTTGAATCCAGGAACCACAATCACCTGGAAATGAAGGCTGAATATGTGCTGCTAAATCACAGTCTATGTATGGCATGCGGCTTTATTAGCATGCGGCATAAAGAAAGCGAGGCTATTGGCAAGCGTTACCTGTTTGTTTACGTATGTGTGTGCGGTTTACGAGGCCAGGGGCGGTCCACGTGCTGTGAGACTGCACGTCTCTGACATGAGATGTCAATAGCCATTCAGTGAGAGAACCTGCCTTTATCTGCTTTTTAAATTGCAAAGCGCATGTCTCATGGGGGTTCGGCATGCTCTGTTGGGAGAAGCAATGACTGCAATCAGCTATTCCCTCCAGGATTTGTGTTAGACCCCCAGACAATGAAACTTTCCTCTATCACTCCTGCGCCGGCGTTAATAGCTCAGTGCGCCAATGACTCCAAAGTTAGATGGAGAGGTTATTGCATGCCTCTGTTTGTCTTGCTTGACCTCTGCAGAGAAGCGGTGGCTTTGCTCAATTTTCCACAGGTGACCTCTTTTCTTGAAGGATTGTGGAAAGGATTTAGAGGGCAGCAAGTTGCTTTGTTTGTCGATGTTTATCCATCACTGTACAATACCCTGCTTATCCTTCCTTAACTGTATCTTTCTCACGGCTTCTCCAAGCATTCGCGAGAGCAGTACGAGAAGCTCTCCACCATGCACAAGAATATGCAGAAGCTCTACGAGAGCCTGGGGAGCTACTTCGCCTTCGACCCCCACACAGTCAGTGTCGAGGACTTCTTTGGAGACCTGGCTAACTTCCGCAACCTCTTCATGGTGAGTACAGAAACACTGTTACCTGTTCTTCCTCAGTAGAGTGCTTCTATCTTCTGATCTTTACACTCCTCAAGGTTGAAGAGATTTAAAGATGTTTTTCTTTTTACTTTCCTCGGTTTCTTTCTCTAATGTATATAAATCTGGCTTTGAGTCTTTGAGAGAAGGTGGAGATAATATTCTAATTAATACTTCTGATGCCCTCCCCACAGCTAGATGGCACAGGACAGGGTTGCTGGATAACAGTATGATTAAGTTTAGGATTGCTTTGACAGCTTTCGTCACTTGGAATGTGAGATCCCAATTCTCTTTCTAACTTCACTTTCTTTTCCTCATATATATATACATATACACACACACACACACACACACCTTTTTATCAGTGCATAGTTTTAAGTAATAGCACGCCACTCAAAACTAAAGCTGCTGGCCTTGTCTTGAGTGCATGTGGTGATTTAGCTTGTTTTATCATATTTGATAAAGACATTATCCTCACAGTGGTGAAGAGATGGAAGGACAGGTTTATTGGGCAGATTAAAGCATACATAAATCGTGCTGAGAATGGAATGTATAATGTATTACCAAACGTTTGGCTCCCATGCAGATAAAAGATTCTCAGAAGCTTATCCTTTCAAAGTTTTTTTAGCTTCTGTATTTGGTGAGTATCAAGGCAACGCCTCCCCCCTGTCACATAACAAAAAATCCCTACTTTGGATTTAGGCAGGTAGGACTAGGTTATTGCTGATAGGATGGGATTTATCCAGACTGAGAGCGAAACCAGGGGAGGCGTTTCAAGTACATCTCACTGTACAAAGAAGATATGAGATTTCCAGCTAATTGATATTTTTTTTAGGTTCTTAAAGTCTGACTTGCATTTGCTTCTTAAAACCTAAATGGGGTTTAGGGATTATATAAATAATGGTATATAATACATATATTTTGCCTAAAAATTTGTAAATTTTTTAAAGAGTTTTGAATTGAACTTTGTGAAAACTTGTATGTAAAATATAAATTTTAAATTAATATACACATTTTATAATGATTTAATGTTCATGTTTTATAATAATTACAATTATAGCTATTAGTATTTTAATAATCATTTAAATTAATTAATTTGTATGTTTTCTTATCTATTCACTTGTTCTAATAAATGTAAATAAATTTTACATCTCTTACAAGCTTCTTAATATTTTGCATACAAGTTGCACATAATTTCATATTTATCCTGCACAAGAAGTCAACTTTTGTTTACTGAACATGATGGCACCTACATGCTGAGAATTTCTATTGGATGGAGAACATTTCATGAAACTCCTTTTGCAGTTGAGTTCAAAGAACATTTACGCTGTGAGAAGTTTTTAGCTTCACTGTGGTGAGAGCATCATGGGATTAAGATAATTTTTATTTAAAATGGAACCTTGATATGGACTTGAGGAGGAGGGCAGAATGCCTCCACACACAGGAGTCTCTATAGATTTTTTTTACACGTATATTTAAGTAGGCTAAATGAAGGTATGCACAAAGTCTTAAAAAACAACATTACAGTGAATGGCAAGGTCTCCTTGTCTGAGGCTTTTCTCTCACCCCTCTCTCACAACCATATCTAAAAACCAACTTTCGTACTGTGGTGGCAAACAATTTTCTATTACTGAATAAGAGACAAACATATACCAATTGTCTTTAAAGATTATTTATTCCCTTGCAAGGAAAGGTCTACAGTCATACAAAGTGCCTGCAGAGTGTGACAATGTGAGAAGGGCATCCTTCCTTCTTTATAGTCCTGACTCACCCCCAAGGTTATTTCTCTAGGCCAAATGAAGAACTTAGTTTGATTTGCTTATCATATGCTACCCTTGTAGTGGAGGCCCTCTGTCTCGGTCGTACATTAGTCACACATTTGCACGTATACGATACATATACGATATAAGTCATACATATAGAACATATAAAATTTCTTCCACAATACAGAGCGATCAAAGTCTAGCAACACATGACACGGCGCTCCCTCCATGATATAGCGTTGAATGCCTGTAAAAGGGGCATCTATGAAAATAAAATTATTCTCTCAAGCGAATAGCTCTTTATAAATAAGTTATCAGTGATTTAGACTTCAATAAAAGAAAAGAGCAGAGCTGGTAGAGAACACATGGATGGATGTCCAATGGCACCACGAATATTCCATGTGGCCTTTACTCCTGTATGTGTAATTTTTACTTATTTTCTTTCTTCTTTTTTGTGTCTATTTGTTTTATTTTATTGTTGTTTTGTTGTGGTTAAAAAAAAAAAAAAACTACTTGTATTTACATGTCCAAGCATGTATTCCCAGTCAAATGCATTTATAACAGCTGAGAGCTCTTTTGGTAGCTATATGCTGGGAATGTGATATTGTGTCTTATACCATGGTCTGTCTGAATACTCAATTCTGATTGGCTGGAAGGTGTGTAATAAAAGCGTTTAATGCACAGGTAGTTCTAAGTCAGTTGTATCACCGTTTTATATTAATGCGCTGTTTTCATTGAAGTGCACATACACATGCATCACTCGCACACAGCGCGCTGCGCCTGCGCACACACACAAACATTCAGGAGCACAGAACCTAATCAACGCTGCCCTCCGACTTTTAGTTATAAAATAGCTTCGCTACTGAATCACTACATTATATTTCTTAGCAACCGTTCTTTGCCTCCATGGCATGCATTAAAATAGTTTAATGCACAACTAGCCATGGATTATCCCTTACATAGCCAGAAGTAATGTGATCAATTTAAATGCGATACAAGTTGTTGGCCCTAACCAGCCAGGACATAAAATGCCATCGGTCGCTTGGTTTTCCTGGATAGACCCGCCCACTTTGAGTCCCATTGGTCCAAAATCCTACTACTCATAACTGAACATGTTATGACCGGATGTTGGCCACATATTTGCAAATGTACTTTGTGAATCTTTGGCAGGGAAATGTTATGAAAGAAATTTGTATTCATGATAGAGCCCTCCAAATAATATACATTTCACCATAGCATATTTATGGCACCTCATAGTTTTATCAACATTTATCCTCAGAAATAGCCCACATTGTTGTATGTTAAATTGCCTGTGTGACACATCCATTTGGTAGGACAAAAAAAACAACCTGCCAGCCCGTTCTCAAAAAGCGCGTGTACTCAGATAAGAGAACCTATTAGCTATATTTCTTTTCAGGGTCAATAGAAATTAAATTTGATTTCAGCACATGAAGTTTGTTTCAGATCGTCCCATCAATTTATCCAGTGCACAGTTTCCACTGTGTCTTCATCTTCTGTATGTAATCCTGACTTGCGGCTGTGGACGAATCAGTATATTAATGTCTTATCAAAGTGCAGCAGATGGTGATGAACTAACAATCTCACATGTTAATGGAGTGAGCCACTGGTTACATCAAAAAAGTCAGCAGAGGTTGAGCCACAGGGAAGGTGCACAACAATCATGACTCAGCTAATCAATAGAATGCAAGTGTGTGTGTTTGTGAACGTGCATATTTGTGCCAATACATATATGCTTGCACATACAGTTATCGAGGGCCTTTGGCTTAATGTATTATGTCGTCCCTGAGAATAATGATAATGATGATGCTAGTAATGGAAATTGTGATGTAGTTTGGTGTCATCACTGCCTGTTTTTCCACCACACAGCCAATGTGAGTGATCGCAATTAAACCCAATGGAGTGTTCCTTCAGATTGGTCTAATATTTGAGTCAACACACACAACATCGGCCACTTTTCACTCTTGGCAATTTTGTAGGCCTCTCACAGCCTGCTGAAAACGAATATGATCCAATAAATAAATAAATAACTCAAATATCATCAAATTGGTTCAGTTAGTGTACATTTTGTTTTGGCCAAATAGGCCCATCTGTGGTGTGGATTTTTTGTCCTCCGTTTCTCTCACTCTCTTTTTTTTTTTTTTCTTTCCCGGAAGTGTTCCTTCAATAGCCAAGTGTGTATGCATTGCGTGTCGGGTAATACATATATGATGGCCAACCCAAAAAAACATAATAATGAATTATAGAGCCCCTGCACCTTTTTGTCTCTGTGCGTAACACAAGACTATTCAAATATTCTACACTAAGGCTGGGCAAACAGGAGGGACTATAAAGCCTCCTCCACAATGGAGGATTGCAGCAGGAACGCGCTTCCTTAGTGTCACTCTGCTGCACATGTACCCAGTGAATATATTTACAAAGACATCTAGTCCTCAGTGGCTGCCTGGAAGGACAGCATCCTATCCTGTGCTTGCCAGCATGCATAAACACACTCGGGGTAGATGGAGTCCATTTGGCAAATTCAGTTCTGCTGCAATCCCTCTCCTAGAGTAATGCAAACAGTACTGTGGACAAAAGCCCGCCGAACGTCGCCTTACCAATCTAGAGATCGCACAACACGCTGCGTTTTTCATAAAATGTGCTTTTCCCAGGTCGGTTCGTTGTGTTGATTGGTGTTAGAAGTAAATTGCTTGTTTATTATCGTCTTTCCTATTAGGAGAAAGTTTTTCAATTTTATCAAATCCTCCCACATTTTCTTCACTCAATATGGATATTTATTCATTGTTAATATTTAGTGTGTGTCAGATTGTATTAATATTCATCCTTCTACTAACTAATCTTTTAAAAACATAATTCCCCTAAAAATTAAAATTATGTTACCAGTTACTTGTGTCATTCCAAATCTGTAAGACTTTTTTTCTTCTGCTGACCAGAAAAGAAGAACCATGAAAGTCAGTGGTGGGCAAAGTATCTTATTTTTTGGTTCCACAGGTTTAAAAATTGTTTTTACGGCATCATCCTTTCAAAGACAGACGGATAGAGCGCTATCTCTCTCACTTTTAAATAACCCTTTCTGAGTACTCTAATTAACCAAAACCGTTTTAAGGAAGACTTTTCCCCCTGTAATCAGCTTTCCTAATGACTTTGGATTATTTAGTGTGCAAACACAATTAGCCGGCCTAATTTGCCTTAACATATTGATTGGTGGCCACCGCTGACAACCACAGGACTTCCCGTGGATTTCAATCCTTCCTGTTTATTTCTATCTTCTTTTTTTTAACTAACCTTTACCTTTCGTTTGCATAGAGCGTATCTGCAACCGTGAGATATCAGCTTTCCCTGGCAAGGAGGACCGATGGGGATGCGATTTGAATTTGCAACAGTCAGAGGCAATGTGACCACTAGAAACAAATTTCCGTGAGACCGTGCAGCTCAGATGAATGCTCTTCGGGCCGTTCGTGAGCAAGAACATGATCATGGTCTAAATTGTGCATTTGATTCTCCTAAGCAGACGTACGTGTTACATGTAGAAACAGCAAAGAAGCACACCATCCCACCATCATTTTTGCTTTATGCTAATGTGATTCTGTCCTTTGTAGTCAATAGCACAGACGTTTCGCGCTATGGGAGTGATATTCAAAAGCACTCCCTCTGGGTGTTGTTTATCTCATGTAAAGCTTCCTAATACCTAAAACACAATTAAGAAAATTGATAAAATCATAAATACTGCCCCAGGCTAATTGGCATCAGGCAAAGGGTTGAAAACATGTTTGTTGCCATGGTAATTAGGGTTTTTGCATGTTTGATGAGGGTGAGATAATTATGTTGTGTAATCGTGTTTACAGTCAGAATTGTTTGTTTGTTTATAAAAACTTTTGCCAGCAGGAATTATTTTTTTGTTGCAATGAATAAATGATTTTTCAATTAAGAATCTAACGCTTGACAATGAGCTTGATGCTATCTCCAATTACAAGAATGAGATTGAACTGTCAGTTTTGGAGACCCACAATCCTGTGGCTTCATAATACACTATTTGAAAATGCAAAACAGGAAGAATTGTTTATGCAAATTTTTGTTGTCACTCTGTGGCATGAATAGATGAATATAGAATTCCTTTTCGCACTCTTTGGACAGCCATATGCATGCTGACTCAATTACTTTTATTAGAACAAGTTTTGGGTTTATTCCTTGCTGACTTATTATTTTTGCAGCAAAATGCAAATCTGGAACAGTTGCATCTCTCTCACTCATGTCCATCCATGTCATTGTCATTTCATGAAAAGACAGTGAGCTCCTGTTCCTGGGCTTGACGGCCACTCCGCGATTAACCACCATGATGAGCTCCACTTTTCTCCTCCCACACTGTACCCATGATCCTTGTCTCAGCACCGAAAACGACACGCATGTCGAAAACCCTAAGGGAGTCTGAAAGGGCCAGACTGTCGACACTCATTATATCATACCAAGAAAGAACAAGACACACACATATACGCGCACACAAAACACTCATTCCTCCCTTTAAGGCAAGGCCTGTCAGGTTAGTGGTGCAGGCCTGGGGTGAAGAGACCTTTGCTGGGCTGGAAAGGTTATGTAGAAGTGGCTTATTCTCTCTCCTCTGCTGTGTTTCTGTGCCCTCTGAGCGTCTCCGTCTAGCCCTCTCGCCGTCTTCATACCGCCTGACACCTCCGTGGCATTTACAGAAGAACAGAGGAGGAGGACGATATCTCTGCGTCTCTGTATACAGGCCTCTCTCCCACTCGCTGGTACCCCGCCAGCATTCAGTCACTGGAAATATCCAGGATGGACACTGTTATCTGCTTTCACATTAATGCTCATGGAGACTGTAGCTCAGTGGGGACAACAGCAGTATCAGGAGCCATCTTGATGTTCAATTAGACAATCTCTGTCTGCTTCCTCTTCTCAACACTCATTGTTTCATTCACTGTAAGCAGAAAGGCTGCAACTCTGTCCCTTTAGTTCAAGAGCAGATAAGCTGGCTCAGATGAAATCTGTGAACTGTCTTTACATTTTTTGTGCTGATTTTGGAATTTAGGAAGGGACTTAAAAATGGTAAAATGTGGTAAATGTTGAGTGAAAAGTGTGAATGTGTGTAGGCGTCTTGTGTAAATTGAAATGGAGCAAAATACCTCAAGGGCATGCCGTAGTATTGTTTACAATAACAATTCCATAAAAATAAAAAATTTATTTTTTAAAAATGTAATATTAATATTAAGTGTAAAATATGTTTTGACTATGTTTGGCAAGTGAGTGAACTAAATTGATGAGATGCATAATTTTAAATACAGTATGCAGTATTTTTCAAATTAATAACAGTTTTTTTGTTATACTAAAATAAACTAGCAAATGTTTTGATTTATCTTCTAAACCGGAAACAGTGTTACTTGCGTCATAACTTAACAAGTGAAAATGCACATTGTGCACACAGGCTTCTTCCCTTTTATGGGTGACTGAAGTTTGAATTATGTGGAGTTCTGCAGGCATAGTCAGTGTGGGCCTGCAGATAAGCAATATCCTTAGTGTGTATGGACTTACTGTACCATTGTTACTAGAGTAAGTCACTCCACATTATAAAGTGCGGTCTATAGTGTTTCTTCAGTAGTATAATTGGAATTTTCTTTCTTTCCCTTCTCTTCCACAGTCATCTCATTTACCCTCTAATTTCATTGTCTTTATTTCTCTCTGACAATTCAGGATGCTGTGCGGGAGAACCACAAGAAGAGGGAGATGGAGGAGAAGATCAAGAGAGCCAAGCTAGCAAAGGAAAAGGCTGAGCGAGAGAAACTCGAAAGACAGCAGAAGAAGAAGCAGTTGATTGACATGAACAAAGGTACGCCACTATTGGCCCTCCGGGGCCCGACTGCATCCCGGCTCTCGATTTCACAGGGTGCTAAGCACTGCAGGGTTGGGGGTGGAGATGAGGAACAGGGCCACACTTCATCTGTGAAAAATCACACTGTTCACCGCCTGTTCCCTCGCACTAAATGTACAGGCAGATTAGACGTCATTGAGAATGTTTCACTGAAAAATCTTTATTTAGTAACTTTCACAGTTTAAGAAAGCATTGTCAGTATATTTGAAGACATCTGTCAAGTAAATTTTGACGACAATAATGTTAATTACAATGCCATGCACACACCCGTGTGAAATCCAGTCGGAACCGAAAGGGTTTCAGCAGCGATAACTGCTACAGCTGTTACTCAGTACAAGAAAGTATGAAATAAATAGACTATGTTTTATGTGTTTTATTAAATGGAGCATTTGTGGCATTGCTACATAAGGGTGTGGAGCAACCCAGCAGCATTATGGGGCTGCACTGACAGGGGCGTGCCATAAAGATGTAGGTCACATGTAAAGATAAGCATCCTAGGTTCACTGCTTTTGTAGAGCAGACAGATAATGGATTGGCAGATTGCCTGTGGCCTAGTAAATGGAGTTGAGAGTCAACTATTAAGTTTTTTGTAAGCTTGCTCAGTTTATTTCAGAAATGAAAAGAGGCCGTGTTGACAATAGCTTAATTCAGTTTGGATTACAGAAAAACTGATTGGATATGAAGTACATATTGTCCTTCTTGCATTTAAACCCTCCAAAATGTAGTGTTCTGATAAGAAGTGTGTTGTTCGGTTTTAAAAAGTAAAGATTTAAAATGGGGGCAGGCTGCCCAAGATGTCTCACACAGCTTGCAAATTCAGGGCAAATTCTTGCCATGAGAGATATGAAGGACTCACTGCACTGCACAATTCTGATTCTTACAATGAGACAGAAATTACTGCCTCTGGCCAAAGCTTTTTCACAAGCGCTCCAACTTAAAATGTCACACTGAGCCCAGCACTTTACTGCGGCCTTACATGTGAGAAAATGATATGTAGAACTTCAGCTCTGTGTGTTTCCGCAGGATGACTGATGCATGCTAGTTTCCGAAGGAGTGACCACATTGAATGCTGAGCCTGTAATAATGCAGATGGAAAGACAGTGGATAACAAACCCTCTAGTCCAGTCAAGAATACCTTATTTTTAGATATCTCTTGTCCTGCGTCAAAGCCCATAAAAAAGGCTTTTATCATTGAACTGCTGTAGTCATCACTAGATATAAAGTGAGAGAATGTCAGTGAGTTCTGTTGTACATTTGGCTCCGTATATGCATTAAATAATACTTAACAGATCAGACGTTCATTTGCATTCAAATATGAATATGAAACTAACTACTACTACTTTTAAAAAGTCTGCAATTATTATTCACTGCACAAAAATGCAGTTCTTTGATTTTTTTTGTTTCAGTAAACATTTAATTCCCTTACAAGGGAAAAATATAGTTTGTATAATTAAAAAAAATCTAATTAAATTAAGTAAAGCTGTAATGATTGTTTGTGTGAGAGCAATACAAAAAAAGATATTATATATACACTCACCTAAAGGATTATTAGGAACACCTGTTCAATTTCTCATTAATGCAATTATCTAATCAACCAATCACATGGCAGTTGCTTCAATGTATTTAGGGGTGTGGTCCTGGTCAAGGCAATCTCCTGAACTCCAAACTGAATGTCAGAATGGGAAAGAAAGGTGATTTAAGCAATTTTGAGCGTGGCATGGTTGTTGGTGCCAGACGGGCCGGTCTGAGTATTTCACAATCTGCTCAGTTACTGGGATTTTCACGCACAACCATTTCTAGGGTTTACAAAGAATGGTGTGAAAAGGGAAAAACATCCAGTATGCGGCAGTCCTGTGGGCGAGAATGCCTTGTTGATGCTAGAGGTCAGAGGAGAATGGGCCGACTGATTCAAGCTGATAGAAGAGCAACTTTGACTGAAATAACCACTCGTTACAACCGAGGTATGCAGCAAAGCATTTGTGAAGCCACAACACGCACAACCTTGAGGCGGATGGGCTACAACAGCAGAAGACCCCACCGGGTACCACTCATCTCCACTACAAATAGGAAAAAGAGGCTACAATTTGCAAGAGCTCACCAAAATTGGACAGTTGAAGACTGGAAAAACGTTGCCTGGTCTGATGAGTCTCGATTTCTGTTGAGACATTCAGATGGTAGAGTATTTGGCGTAAACAGAATGAGAACATGGATCCATCATGCCTTGTTACCACTGTGCAGGCTGGTGGTGGTGGTTTAATGGTGTGGGGGATGTTTTCTTGGCACACTTTAGGCCCCTTAGTGCCAATTGGGCATCGTTTAAATGCCACGGCCTACCTGTGCATTGTTTCTGACCGTGTCCATCCCTTTATGGCCACCATGTACCCATCCTATGATGGCTACTTCCAGCAGGATAATGCACCATGTCACAAAGCTCGAATCATTTCAAATTGGTTTCTTGAACATGACAATGAGTTCACTGTACTAAAATGGCCCCCACAGTCACCAGATCTTAACCCAATAGAGCATCTTTGGGATGTGGTGGAACGGGAGCTTCGTGCCCTGGATGTGCATCCCACAAATCTCCATCAACTGCAAGATGCTATCCTATCAATATGGGCCAACATTTCTAAAGAATGCTTTCAGCACCTTGTTGAATCAACGCCACGTAGAATTAAGGCAGTTCTGAAGGCGAAAGGGGGTCAAACACAGTATTAGTATGGTGTTTCTAATAATCCTTTAGGTGAGTGTATATATATATATATATATATATATATATATATATATATATATATGTGTGTGTTTTATTGGACAGAGGAAAGAATAACATCATTATAATTAACACAATATTACTATAATCAAACACCATTCAGTGGCTCGGTTGGGTGTCTTAACAGAAAATAAAATCATTTTATTAATGTTTCCTTAGAAATGAGGGAGCTTAGCTAAAGTGAGTATGTGCCTTTTTGTTTATTTATTATTATTTTTGTAAATAGGGCAGTACTATTGTATTGCTCATTTGATCCACATATATCCTCTTTTTTGGCACACGACCCTCTTTCATTAGAACCCATGTCTAACGGCCTTTTGATTAATTATAGTTTTTAAGGCCTTTTCAAAGGACTATTTCTATAAAGAGATTTTTGAAGTCATTTTCCAAATTGATATCTAATGCCTTTCACATGCACATGATTAACAATGGGATACATATTTAATGAGAGTTTAATTCATTTAGGGTTAAGAGGATGTGTTTGACGGGATGGTGGAGCTGGGCGAATGAATATCTCTACCGTTTTCATTTTTTTTTTAAAGTATTTTTAAAGTCTCACAGACGGTATCTGGAAATGTGTCCTTGCAAGGTTTCACGAGCAATTTTGAGTGCCATGTGATTGATGTGCATTGCGACCGGGATAAAATCTGTTTTTCTTGTGAACTATTAGAAATCCTAATATGGGAAATTGCTCATGAAATCATTACCCGGCCCCCCATTTGTTTTAATTTCCTCTAAGTGGATTTCCATATTCTCTTAGAATGACCAGATGTTCAGCATTCGCCAAATTGCTTAACCCGCTGAAAGTAAATGGGGAATGATGTAAAATAGGCCTAAATCCACCTAATCCTTCTGTCTTTATTAGGAAAATGTGTTTTGTCCTAGTGGGGCAGCCATTTTGCCAAAGGATATGAAACTATGTTGTTTACAGGGTGGCCTACTCATTGTGAAACATCACTGAGGAATGATAGGATTTCCTGTGTCCCTGTCTATACTGTTTCTCAGCCTGCTGGCTGTTTCAGGGTCACAATTGAGGGTCACTACAAGTGTTTATGCCCACATGTTGCCTTTGAGCTGTATGGGGCATGGCGTGAAACAAAGGAATCACTCTTGCCATATTTTAGGTGAAGTGTAATTTCTGTAGAGCCCAAGTCCCCTGTGTAGTTTTGTCCCTTCCTGTTCTTGGACAAACCCCTGATGTGTTTGGATGTGAGTGCTTACCCTCCAACATTTACCCAGCTGTTGGTGTGTTTTTTTATACAGATATAATGTAACTAGAGATGCACCGATTACAATTTCCTAGGCCGATCCCGATTCCGATTTTTCCTTGAGTTTGACCTGCCGATACCGATTTTAGCCGATTCCGATTTTATTTTTTCAAACCACTTTACAGCACACACAAATATTTATTTTTTATCTTCTCTTTAATAGAACATTTTGCATAGAACATTTTTTGAACAGATAATCGCTATAAAATAGAACTATATAAATGACTCCTGGTGTGGGAAATTCCCACACATCTAAAGTGCAGTGTTATGGAAGAACCATTTCCTTTTCACATCCAATATCCAACTAAAAAAATCTGATATATTTAGCAAACTAAACTTCTGTATGAAAACAGGTAATGGCAAAAAAATAATATATAAATAACAAATAAAAATTAAATAAATATAGCCTTGCAGTATAAAGATATTTATCTCTCACACACACACACACACACACACACACACACACACACACAGGCCTATTGCAATCACTTGTTGTCAATGGCAAGTTATATTTCTCAAACAGTTCTTCTCTCTTCTGACACATGTCCAGCCAAGCTAAACAGAACAAGTGGAGCATGTGCAGGGAAACGATTGGGAAATAATAAAAACAAGTTTAAATGGGTAAATTTTCTATAAATATTTTTGAGTCTTCATTTTCTTTCTGACATAGCCTAGCCTACTTCAGTTGTTGTTAAAACACACCAGACATGCAAATTCTGTGCATTTTGGGCACTTTTTGGATGAAATCCTATTTATTTTGTCCATCAAAAGTGTGCTTTCACTTAAATTGAGCGCAGCAAAAATAGATTCGGCGCCGAAAACCACGCTTCACTGTTGCTCACGCGACGCTCCTGCTCGACGCTCACGCGCTGCTCCGGCTCCCGGTGTGAATGCACTCATTGATTAACATGCACGCCGAACAAAAAAAAATGCGCTGCTCCCGCTTGCTGTGTGAATTCACGAGGTTTCCTACATGTGCGCGTTCCGTGTGCACGTGTGATGCTGATGTTGCGCGATGTTAATCATGCGGCGCCCGAGTGCATTTGACCGGCATAAAATCGGATTATGTCAGACTGACCGGCCGGTCGCCGATCATGGCCGATCACGTGAAAACCGGCCGATTCCGGTCACCAGCCGATCAATCGGTGCATCTCTAAATGTAACATATTTGGTTCAGGAGACATGTTTTGACTGAGGACAAAGAGAGACATAACCCTTTCCAATAATTCTATTCATCCAAGCCAATTCAGTAACAAACCCAACATACTGTAGGTAAATTTAAAAATCTGTCCACTCCTTCTGTTCGATTACAGGCATCGTTTTGAGATATTTGTGCAAGTTCAACTCGTGTTTTTGTTGTGCGTTTGCAGTGGTCTTTTTTCCCACTGCTGGTGTTTCTAATCTATAGGTCAGTTAGACAACTGAGAATGTTGTTCTTGTTTGTGGTCACTTGCTGAGTCATCGTGAATAACATCTTTCATGCGGCATATAAAAACCAGATGGTACAATAAATGATGTTGTTACAATAAATAAGACTGGCACACATGTGCCAGAGTCAGGAAGAACGTAGCTTCACTTTCCTGTCTGATAGTGCAAATGATCCCTTTAAAGGGCTAAAAGGAAGATTAGTGTAGTCTTATGAATATTTTTTTTATGTGATGATAGCTGTCATTATCATTGTGGTTGAGCTACATTTTTTAAGGCCCGTCTGCCAGTGCGTTTTAGAATGAATACAGCTCTTTATGTCTGAATACTTTCTATAACCCATTACCATTCGTTCGACACCCGAATGTCCCCACCAAAGCTGAGACCAAACCTACGCCCATGGATTCATGCAAATGACTGTCTCTAGTTAGTCTTTTAATCATTTACTCAAATAGATTGATTTGTTCAAAAATGCTGATTCATTCAGGAATGAAACAAGTGACTATTTTTTGTGACTAAGTGAGTCACAGCATTATTCATTGAACCAAACTGATACAAAAGCAGTCATTTATTTAATAACATCTAATAAGTGGACTGTATATATTGGGGTTGGTAAGTTTTGTTGTTATTATTTGTTTAGAAATGTATTATTTTTCAGCACAAACACATTAAATTGAATAAATGCAGACTTTTTTAAAGAGAAAAAAAAAACTATTGACTCCAAACGTAGTGTATGCTGAAAAAAAAAACTCTCAAATGAAGATCATTTTAAAAATCACACATACACACATATGACAACACACATGCGTCAGTCCAGCATGTGACTGTGTGCAGATCTCCTGGCAAAGGTAATTCTGCTAAAGGTCGTGACTTTAGAATATGTTTGTGTGATGCAAACAGAAAACCACGAGAAGCCACACACCCCACTGTCTCTCCTCTAATTATCATTCCCATTTTTAATTAGTCATTGAGATATTCCATCTACCTCGTTGGTCATTATGAATAAGTCGACCAGATAAGTACCGTTGCATAATGCTGAGCCGACTATAGCATGTCATTATCTGTATTTTAACTATCATATTAAATCTGGGCTGTCTGCAGGCTTCAGTGTCTGTGCCGAGAAATGAGTGTCTGTCCTATATGCATATCAGCGTTCCCCATCAGCTCTTCAGTGTTATTTACACCCACTGTCAGGGAGCTCAATCCTCCTTTGAAGAATGCCGCGTTACATTCCAAAGCCCGCTGGATCCCAAGCATAAGCAAATTCCACTCAGGAAATCTTGGAGTGTGCGACTGCTGGCATTGTGAATTTTTTTGTCATTACCTTGAAATACACCAACAAGGGTGCCAAGCTTATCGGCTGTAGTGCATCAATTCTAATAAATAACTGCATATTAGCTTGTGCCGTATCAGCAGCCGGATGCCCCTGTGCCTTAAGGCGATTATAGCATGGCAAATTTTGCCATCAGTCTTGCCAGAGATGCGTTAGCCGTCTCTAAATATCTAACGTGCGAGGAGCAAAGTCATTGATTTATCAAGATAAGCATCTGTATAAGTCATGGTGACATCCAGAAAACCCAACATGTTTCCATTAATATCTCCCGTCCCACTCCACATTCTGAAATTAAGAGATATAGAGGCTGTGATTATTCCATGATAATGTTCATTTTCATCTCCCTGATTTTCCTTTAGAGAATATTTCCATCTTCAAATATATGTCATCTTTTTCCCTTAAATAAGAAACTTTTTTTCCTTTTTGTAATGCTGTTTTGTACAGCCAACCCTAATTAGGGTAGCACTAAATGTCCTAATCACTTTAAGCCTCTTTAACTTAATTTAGCCCACTCTCCCTCAGGTCATAGCAGAAATGAGAGGATACATCTGAGAATCCCTGCACCGCCAGCACCCTCCCGCTCTCCGAGCACGCATTCGCGCTGTTGCATGTCATTAATTTATAGCCATGGGTGTTCTACATTCTGATCATTTCTCGTCAAGAGTTCGGACCTAGAGAGCCACTATGCAGTCACTCAAAAATAATTAAACTCGCTACTCAGAGCCCGGGCATCACATTTTCAAAGCCTAAATCTTCAGAGAAGAAAATGAATGATGGTTTTTGGAAAGGACAACAACAGTTCTTCAAACACAGGTGTTTTGTTTGTCATACATGGCGATTACATTATAGCGAGAACGATAGTGATCTCTTGGTCTAATTCCTTATGAGATACAGTAAGTGTCGGACTCGTGCAATGATTTATGAAGTGTATTCTCAGATAAGCCTGGCTCATGTGGTCTGTGATCTCGGCAAGCAGATGGCAAGGAGAGCAGGGAACAATCGCTAAGCATCACCAACCTGATAAACCACTGTGGTGATTCATTAGCATACGGAAAGATGGCAAGAAAATGTGTAGCATGTACGACAGATCTCAGCAATTTGCAAATGGCTCGGCCTCTTAAAAGCCAGACCTATTCCTGGAGTTTTCACTTTACCTTTTCCTTCTGCTCTGTAATTTTCCCCCTTCTAAACCAAACACATCTGACATCCTCTAATGCAGAGCCATACAGCATCGGACCACTTTTTGTTTTGGTTTCTTTATTTATTCATGCATATAGCTATCCGGTTCATCGACGCAGGAGTTTCTCTCTCTGTGCTGCTTGTGAAATAGCAACACCCTCTAATCCACTTCCATCTCCTCCTAGCCGACCAATCAATTGGCATGAACAAGGGACAGACCTAACCTGGGTGGAGTAATTATCTGCTCTGGCCATCTCTAAACGCCAATCTCATTGGTCCCCTATTCCGCTCCTCATTGTCTAAGGCCTAGACCCCCTGGCGCCTATTTGAACTCGAAGAGGGAGTGCCCCGCTCAAGGAGGGGATGTGTGAGCATCCCTAATTAAATTACACACAGACATAAGTGGGTTTTCACATCAAGCTGTTCCAGCAAAACGCTCCAAAATGCCTGTCTGGTGCCACATCCATCTTCTTCATTACTCCTGAGTCCGGGCTCATTCTCTGAGTGCTTTGGAGCTCTCACTCCAGCAGGCCAGCTGACAGGTCACAGTGTCATATCTCGTGTCAGATCCTCCAGAGAGACAGCACCTCATAACAGGTGCGAGGTTGGAACCGGCAGGACTGTTGAACTCTACTGCTAATGCACTCTCTGCAGCTGCGGTGAAAAGGAATCTCTCAGACAAAGAGTGGCAGGCGGGAAACAAGTCCAAAATGCACCTGGCTCCTCGACGCAGGGCTTTGTTCGCCACATATGTGCAAGGTTAATTGCACAGGTGCCTTTCTCCAGGGTGACAGATACTGTAGATTAACATGTTTTTCACAAAAAATTGAAGGACAAGAAGGGACAAAGTCGGTGAATGCTACTCATATACACAAGCAGGGAGCTGAAAGATGCTTTCTAGCTTCTATTAATGTGGAAATGAGAGCTGGGGGGTTGTGGCTGTAGGCCGGTCACTGGGAGGACACAGTAATAGATTTAATGTCCTCTGGACGGATCTTTGTTGTTTGGATTTAAGAGGCAAAAGTTGTATGTGTTTAAGCCTCTCTGGAGCAATCGTCTTCAGGAGCACCAACATAAATCGACTTCTCAGTCAATCCTCTTTGTTTTTGTTTTTAGTTTTTTTTCATCACCGTGGAGTGGACAGATAGCAGGTTGAATTTATGATGCAGGCTTGAATTTATGAGCTGCTGCATTATTGTTGTAATGGCTCAGTTTGAAATGTAGGAATGAGGTATGGTGTACAATACAGATGTAGTACAAATTTGAGAATATATTTCTTGTGTATCAATAGTTCTATATACATATATGTAAAGATATATTCACACAATATATAGTTTATATGGATTCTCCTTGTCACTAGCTGGGTTTAATCCACATATTTTCATAAAAATGTTAGGGCATTAAATTAGATGCAAACAAAATATGCGCAAAATACGCTCAATTGAGGTAATTGCTTAAAAAAAATTCCACAAGACATGCACTTAAACTGTCATGGAAACATTTACAGAACAAATTCCACAATGTACATAAAAATCAACTTTGCCTCAAGTCATATGACTATTTCTCTCAAATGATTGGCCACTGTACTGTGTGACGTGCTGTTGACATAAGACATCTGCCACTAATCAATTTCAAACATGACATTCGTTATTTTTCTCTTTTTTTTTTTTTTTGTCACAACGGCTACAACTTTTTTCATTTTCCCCAGAAACGATTATTTTGATTTATTGAATACATGGGTTGGACACTCTGCTTGCTTTATTTATTTAGTTGTGTTTGTTTGTTATTTAATTATTATTATTATACTTATTTATTTGTTGTTGTTTTGCTTTATTCAGAATTTTCTTATAAAATAAAATTACTTTCTTGAATGAAAACATAGCTAATCTATGTATTTCTATTTATATTGCATAGCTGATCAGTATTTCTGTAGTTAAATTGCTACATTTTGTTTATTTATAGGAATGTATGTTTTTCAAAGCGTGTTTTGGCATTTGAAAGGCAGTTTAGTTACACGAAAGACATCTGGCTCTTTTAAGTGCCTCTGTTCAACTGGTGTTAATGTATGATGAATACATCACCGTGACCTTTTCCTCAGCCCGCCTCTGTCTTGAACAGACTGAACTCTGGTCTTGCTGATGCGACACTGCAGAAAAAAACAGTTTCTGCTTCTTTTAACACTGTGGTGTGCTGGGCGATTTCATATACACCATAATCTCTTAATCCTGATGATTTACTGCAAAGTCAGTGTTCTAGCAAAGCTCAGTTGCATATACAGTGGCACACCGGCATTGCTAGATTCTTGGTGTCAATATCAGCCATGAGAAAGGAAGGGAGCGAGAGTGCGAGTCCAAGCGTGCACGTGCATACGTTGTAGAAATAATTAAATGTCAGCCCGTCCGCTCTGTTGAGTGTCTCACGGGGGTTTTACGACCTGCACAGTCTCGATTCGGCAGTCCTTCTCCATGACTCAGTCCTCCAGATGTTGTGATGCCACACTCGCACACACACTGCGAGCTACACAAGGCTAGGCTTTAACACACTAACCCTTCTCCCCCACTGCTACTTCTTACTCGTTGTGACACTTCACTTTGTTTCTCTCCTCCCCCATTTCTCTCCCCTGTGCCGTGGAAGATAAGCTCCTACCCTCTGCCAGGGTGCTTGTTGGGGAAGCTAATCTGATGTGTGAAGTTCACAAATCCGGCAGAGGGCTGTGCTTGTTATCCCCTAATTAAAAATGTGATAGTGCACTCATAAATATATTGGAGAGACTGAAGAAGGCCCCAGGGCATTCTGGTACATTTGGCAGGAGCCTGAGGGGGCAAAGAACCACCTGATACCCTGACAGTAAAGAGATAGGTAGCAGAAAAAGACAGACAACAGAGGAGATACAGATACAAGACTAGCCGTTAGAAGAGTTTCACTTTATGTTCCTGAAGTTCGTTGTCTGAAACATTTCTTTGCAAAATAAAGCTGGCTGAAATGGCTGAACATTTTTAAATCTCATATTAATAGTGTATATCTCAATAATGATATATTTTCTCTGATATAGCCTTAAGAGTGAGATTTAGCATAACTTTATCCAGAAGCAAAATCTAGTTAAATAATCAAAACTTGTTTTCTTTTCTTTGTTCAAAAAAAAAAAAACTTTTTTCACTCTAGGAAAAATTATATTTAATATTTTATATGCACCAATGCAGCAATAAATATTAAATATAGCTGCAAGCAGCAATTAAGGGGCCAAGCACAACACTGGAAGTGTCAGACCAACTGCAACAATGAGTAATTAAAGACATTTTAAAATGTTTTTATTAAAAATGGCTAAAAAATGATAAATACAATCACTAGTAATACAATTTAATGGTTTGTTATGTTTTATCAATAAGTGGCGCTGTTACCAAATTGATGCGGTGTGGTCAGTGAAAGGTGACAATGACACGCATAAAGTTTGGGGTCAATATGTCAAAGCTTTGCAGAGATACAGCATCAGATGCAGTTTGGCATTGTGCCATCAAAATTAATTGATGCAGTATATCAAAATGGTTTCATCTATCGAATTTCATTATAACTTTTGACCACAAAGTGGTGCTGTTTCTAAACTTTTTGCAAAGTGCCGATGACACTTACCGAGGTCATAAAGATACGCCAATGCGTTTGTAAAATATTGCACTTTACGACAAAATTCCTAATTGGTTATCGTTTGGCTCGGCATGCTGCACCGAATCTAAAGAGACCAGTGGTTTGTGTTTTTTGGCCAAACTGTTCAGAAGTTATAATCAAAAATATATTTTTTTTTTTCATATCTGCTGGCCACTAAGTGGCACTGCGCTGAAACTGTCAGGTACCCTCAGATCATGGATATCATAACACAAACCAAGTTTGGTCTGAATACGCTAAAGCGTTGCTAAGATATAGCCTCACGTCCATTTTGACGTGCTCTTTGTCAAATTTGTTTGCGCGTTATTCGAGAACGGATTGACGAATCGACTTAAATTCCTTATATTTTTAGCGCCGTGATCTGAAGAGTAGCTGGTTAAATTTTCGTGAAAATGTGAGTAATGGTGTAGGAAGAGTTCGAAAAGTATGTTTTTCTGAAAGTTTTCAAGAGCCACTGAATTAGAGGAAAATAGAATTTTTGTTTCTAGCCCTTACAGTTTAAAAGTTATTAACAGAGATGTGAGTGCAAATTTGGACAGTTGGTGGCGCTAGAGTGTTTTTCCTCTATCTGTGTACCAAATTTCATAACTTTCCCGTAAACTTCTCTAGACAATAAGCAGAAATATTTACCTACATTTTATACTGTAAATTCGTTCTAACACACTGATTCATTAAAAATTAACTGCTTTTTTTATGAATAAATTGTTGAATCATTCTCTTTCAATTTGTTCATAAACACAGATTCATTTAGGAACTAAACAACACGTGTTGCTCAGAGATGCACAACAGAAGTTTCTGTTGTGGTAAAACACAAAATAACTGGAAATATTGTAAAAAAATATTGTCTCATTATTAACTTCCTGTTTATTAAACAGTTGTTTAGAAAGCAATATCACTTTTTCAGTCATGATGTATCGTCTGTATATAAAGGGTGTGTATTTATTTATTTATATGTTTTTTTTTTTTTTTTTTACTTCAAGACTGTTTGCCCTGAAAATGACACAAAACAAAATTGGGCAAAAAGATGTTGGATTATCTTGGAGTTTTCTTGAAATATGTGTTCATTGAAAATATTGCATTAGACATCTTCGCTTTTCCAGTGGTTTGGATCTTTTAATAGAATCTCTGCTTTTAAAATTACTATGAAATCAAAATTGACCATTTTTTTTATGAAATATTCTGTTTTTTTGTAAATGATTTTTCTGTGCACATCATTTTTAATTTATCTATTTATTTATTTTATTTTTTTGTATTCATATGCCCTCAGTCTTTAATCAAAATACCTTCCCCTCCCTCTTGCAACAACATCTCTTCTCTTCTCTTCTCTTCTCTGATGAGGTGTCTAGTAGCGCGAGGGCGAGACAACCTGTCACTCACATGAGATCACAGCAATAGCGAACAACAACCACCCAGTCAATTCCCGATGGACAAAATCAAGTCCAGCCATATTTTTTTTCTTGTTTGAGAAGTCGTTTCACTCGGAAATACAACACTATAGGGAAGAAAAACTTCTGTTTCATGCCTACTTTAATACATCCCGTACTGATGAGACAGAAAAATAATGTAGACCACATGCTCTGGCAATTCCTCTCAGATCCATGTGGAGAGATCATGAGTCCAGCTGGTTCTCGTGGAAGCATGGCCCAAAAGGACATTGTTAATGAAGCAGTCATGGGTCGCTTGGGATTGTGTTTCCTGTTTTAGTAATTTTGCTTTCTTGTGTCTGAGATCCTCTGAACCTAGCCTTCCCAGCTCTCCTGTCCTGGCCATTGCAGATGATGAATTGTGTTACAGTTAAGCAAGCAAGAAGTAGGACAAATTGATCAAAGTGTCAGGTGTCCCTTGTGATGTCTAGGTCTCCAAAACGAAGGAAATGAGGGAGCTGTCGAGAAGTTTCCGGAATCATGGTGCCTCTAATAAATGTTTACCTGCCTCCTGACACCCAGATTGGACATCAGATGAATGTAGATGTGTTTTGGGGACAAAACTTTGGGATGCAGCTACTTTAGGAACTATCATTGCTTCCAGAGAACGATGGCACGCTCGGTGGAAAGAGCCAGCGAGATGCATGTCCTGGTTTAAACCAATGAGCAAAGCTATCAGCCAAGGTGTTGAAGAGCAATTAGAGATAAGCCATGCTTGTTCTGCTCTGGTTTGTTCTAGAACAGCTAGTTTAATTAGCTTGATTTAATCTGGGTGGCTATTAAACACAGTGAACCTCTTCTTTGATTTTCCAGTATTATTTATTTTATTTTATCCCACCGCTGCTGTTTGTTTCTTCATTTTCATCATATTTGGGCTTTGTTTAATGTGTACAGTTGTATCGTGTATAAGAGCTTGTGCTACTGCTGCTTCCATATGGAAAATGCACTCGTGCAGTTCTGCCTCCGTGTAGCGAGTGTGTGGCATTTTCTGAAATTAATTATGTAGCGTGTCAACTTTCTTCCTCTTTATAAATTCAATTTGCTGACTGTCATCTACTTTGACTGTGCGAGGAAACAAAAGATTGATTAACACGCCTGAAACTGCTGCCTAAAGCTACCGGCATCTCTGCCACAGACGTTTTCTCTCTGCCAAGGCAGACGTCGAAATCCCAACCCATTCACTAAATATTTCCAGAGAACGACTCAATCATGTACACAAAAGAATTGATGAAACGATCCCACACGCAACAATAAGTCACAGTAATGATTCTAGTTTAAAATAATGCCTCTGCTGGACCACTATGATATAGTGGGGACCCTCGGTCTCATTAATGCTGGGTAAAGATAGATGACCCAGATAAAAGACCAAAAGATTATTTCTGAAACCCACCGTTGACCGATGCTTTGGATGTTCTGTGTCATATGCCCATGCAAAGAAAAAAGAAAATGCATTAAAACTTTGCAAGTGGAAGTAAAGGAAATACAGTACACTATCAGAAGGTACAAAAGCTGTCAGTGGGGCAGTACCAGTACCCTAAGGGTGCATATTAGTACCTTTTGAAAGGGAACTGCCCCAGTGATGGCTTTTGTACCTTATTTTCTGAAAGTGTATGTATTAAATTGTGTCATCCATTATTAATTGCATTGAAAATATTTGTTAATGTAGTATTAATTATTTGATATGTTAAATATTTTAGATATCTTAATATTTTTTTTTACTTTTGTAAAATTGTTACAAAAACAATGTTAATTGATATAGTATCCTAATTACATTTTGTCTTTATAATATCACACTTGCTATTGTTCTCAAACTGTATAAATCAGCCTTTATATTGTAAGAAAGGTCTGCAATGAGGATCACCTTATTCCAGGGATGTTGTCATTTAAAATGTTAAGGGGTCTCTTATGTCTCCATATTCTTCAAAAGATTTGATTGTGGGATTTGTCCTTACACATAGTGAGCCACTCATCTCATTGTCTTTTAGAAGTCAAGGCCCATTTGACGGTAGATGTGTTGCACTTCGGTGGCATGACCGGTTTCGAGGCACATCCCACTGTCATCGAACAATGATAAAAAGCCCCAGTATTGACTGGCTCCACACTAAATCTTGGTAAAGAGCACTTAGCTCCCCTGTGCAAGCCGCAGAGCTAATACCTGTCAATGGCCATCAGTGAACACTTCCATCCTCTGGCTCCTCTCCATACGTTAGCCACAGCCTCACAGCATCTGTGCATTTAAGGAGACACGTTGTTCTCTTTGGTTCTCTTTGTCCTGTGCCCCATTTGCCTTTCTTTTTTTTTTCTTTTTTTTTTGCTGTTCTGTTTTTGCTTTTCCTTTTACTCCCATACTCGGTTTATTGTAGCCAGACAACACTGTGTGGTATGTGTGAGTTGTAGTATATGTGAATGTGTTCTACATGAAATTGAGCTCTGACAGGCAACTCTGTCCTCTCTACAGAAGGTGACGAGACGGGTGTGATGGACAGCCTGATGGAGGCCTTGCAGTCTGGAGCAGCCTTCCGTGACCGCAGGAAACGAACCCCACGCAATGGTAAGGCTGCTCCACCTTCTCATGCTTTACATTTCCAGATGCCTTTAAATGTAAAGTTCACCCACAATTGAAAATTATGTCATTTACTCACCCTCATATTGTTACAAACCTGTATGACCTTTCTGGCATGGAATGCAAAACGAGACATTTTGAATGTGCATTTGAAATGTTTTGCTTTAAAAAGGGCACAACAACATACAAGTCATTTTAAAGGCTGTGCTGCTTTAATTAATTAATTTGTTTATTTATTAAAGTAATTTGGGGAAACCATTATACATTTTTCAAGATTGTTTGATGAAAGGAAAGCTTCTTTTCTTTTTTTTTAAAGAAATTTAAATCTTTTGTAACATTATAAATGTTTTTACTGCCATTTTTGATTAATTTAATGCATCCTTGCTGAATAAAAGTATCGATGAAAAAAAAACTACTTTCGAACAACAGTGTGCATTCTTCAGAGTTAGGAAGAGAAAATGTTCCGTTTTTGGGTGAACTATACTGTATATCCTTTTAACAATGTACAATTGTAGGTCTCCACTCCGGAACTGTTTTTATAATGGATTCATTGCCACATTACCATTTATAAGTCACTGATTACTGAAATTGATTGTAGACTCTCAGTCCTTAGAGGATGGTTTAACATAATCTTAATGTTAACATATTCCATCCTGCCATGATGAATCGCACTGACCCAGGGGAGGAAAAGCGGACCACCTGCTGTAGGTGCTACATTGAATTGAAATGCCAAGGACAGGCAGACAAGTGTCTATAACTGCTGTAGCTTTCCAGAACAGCCTCATACGATGACCTCAATCAGTCACTCTTTTCCCAAAGTCCTTGTCCATGCATGCTTACGGTGCATAAACCCGCTTGTGTCATTAGAAATGATCCTGGGATGTAGCGAGATATATGTTGTGTACAGACTGACAACAACAACAACAAAAAACTCAGCATCATTAGAAAAGCCAGATAAGAAAAACATGCCAAAAGACATCACTACTCTGAGGAGGAAATGCATGAGCGGGGACTTTAGATCGCCATATCAAATGTACCTAATCTCCATACAGTATATCAGCATGCTCAGCAGCACTGATTTGTCCCTGCACTATTTTTCTGGCTTTACTTTATCTTGTCTCACAAAAAAAGTTCTTCCCATGATCCCTTGTGTCAGTGCTGAGGTCTAATAAGAGGGCATGAATAAGTAAGGTGTCATGCTGTATCAAACCTGTCTCCCACTCTGCCCCCAAGCGCTGCCCCCTGACAGAGCCTGCCAGCCGTCCATGCTCAGAGCTCACCTACTCCATCCAGCGCTGTGGCCCAGTCTCCCTGACATCTGTTTGAATAAGACTGACATTTAGGAGAGAAGAGAGTGTGTAGATTAAACCTCACCAGTGCTCTTTCTCTCTCTTCGGTCTCATACTCCGTTTCTTTCTCGTCGCTTGCTTTCTTGTGCTCGGTGTCGGTCGTCCTATCTCTCTTTCTCTTTCAGCCTTTCTCTTTCTTTTTCTGATGAGTGTGTGGGCTGAGGTTTGACAACACTGAGAGTTTCAGAGTGTATAATTGGTTACGAACTCCTGAAATACCTCTTGTTTGACGTCTCTCTCTCTCTCTCTCTCTCTCTCTCTCTCTCTCTCTCTCTCTCTCTCTCTCTCTCTCTCTCTCTCTCTCTCTCTCTCTTTCTTTTCTGTCTGTCAATTTCTACTTCGTCATTGTTGCAGGTGATCAAAGCCCTTCCTGTTCTGCACCTCGGTGGCCGGGTGCTAACCATGGTAACAAAATGAACCTATGTTTACCCCCTTGCCCTGCTCTTCTCCCAATAACACTTGCTTATTGCCCAGAAAAAAAAAAGAAAAAAAAAATTGGGTTGAACTCTAAACAATCTATACTGAGCTCTAAAACTGGATAGGGTTGAAAATAGCTTCTCTCTTGGGCTTTGTTCAGACAGGCTGCCAGAATTTTTTTTTTTTTTTGTGCCATTTTCCGCTCAAATATAATTAATTGCTTGTAACTGAATATCAAAATCAGATTTTTACAAACTCGATCCAAAACATATGAAGAGTTTGGTTCCAAAACGCGATAAACGCCATTTTTAAGAAAAATTAGTTGCTGCAAAAATCAGTATTGTATCTGGTTGGTATTGAAAAGTCAATGTTTAATTTTAAGTAAAATGCGATATCCGCCGTGTTATTCTGTCATGTTTTCTCCCTTTCTTTCCAAACCGCGACAAACGCCAGTCTCCCTCCTCTGCAGAACGCGATATATCCGCTCTCAACCAATCACAACGCACCATTCCACGCAATGTAAACAGTAACGGCAGCGCCTTAAATACACTCGGCTTCCTAGTTTTTCTTATCTATTTTGTACTTTTCGATCAACAAACAAACAAAAAAATGAATAATTTTGACGGCATTGATGAACCTGTGGTTGTTTCTGCGGTGGGTAAGAAACGTAAGGCATCGAAATCGAATCATTTACGTGAGGAGATTAAGAAGATGAGGCACTCGGGAGGAGGAAAAATGTTTTCAATCTTCTTTACAGTTCTTAATAAAAATATTATACTAATAAACTTACGTTGTTTTGTATTTTCAAGTTTCAATATAAAATTTTTTTTATATATTGATTCAATGGATTAATTGCATTTTGAATTTGAAAAAAAAAATGGATTTATTGCATTTTGGGGAAAAAAACGATCCGTTTTTATAATAAATCTTTGAAAATCAAAACCTGGATTTTAATTTTTTTTGTTATTATGACCTACAAATGCTATGTGAAAGTTTGAAACAGAAAATAGTGCTTTTTATTTTTCCACTTTCTTGGTAAAGAAAACACATTTTTACTCAAATGAATCTAAATGGATTTATTGCGTTTTGGAACCAAACTCTTCATATTATGAAAAATCTGAAAATGATTCAGACAGAGGAACTAAGTCAGAGATAGATGTCAAGTTTTGTTTTGTTTTTTCATGTAAAATGCATTGTAGTGAATTGGTTTAAATTAAATTTGGTCAGTGACTCGCAGCACAGTGCCAATGAAACACAGTTAGCATATAACCCAATTTGTAAAAAGTAATATATTAATATTTCAAAAAGTGATGGTGACAGTGCGAGTTTTAAGTGGTGCAGATGGACCACTCAATGTGAATGACAAGTAATATAAATAGAGAAGGTGCAGTGTACAGTAAAACAGGTTCAAAAAGCATGTACTGTAACTATCACAGTACAAATTACATAATAGTGGATAGATTTGTGGTTCTCAACCTTTTTGACTCCAAGGCCCCCCATTTCCCACAACAATATTCAAAGGGCCCATAACGTTTCCAGTTGTTTGTGATTTATTGGATAAAGATGAAGGATAAGTTTTTTTGTGTGTATATTTGAGTGTAGTGTGAACAAAGCCCTTGAAATATTTGACTCAACACGATTTCATCAGTTCATTGACTGAATATTATCTAAGAGATTGTGATCGATTCATATTTATTAGGTAAGATTCATTTAGTGTAAATGATCTTCTGATCTAGGAGTGCTGGCTGCTTTGTATCCTCTCCAGTAGTTGGAGCTCAGGCTAGTTTGTTCCTCTTTCTAGCCATCCTACAGTAGATTACCGAACTAGTGCACCCTTACAGTGATGAAGCATGGCAGCACGTCCACGCCTGTGGAAGGCGAATAGAAATGATCTGTCTGAAGGGTCATTGCTTTCCTTAATTCCCATTGATGTTTTTTTTTTCCTGTAAAGCTTGCCATTCTTTTTGAGTGCCACCCCATGCACAGAGCACCAAAAATGCTCACTTCTTAATAGATTCTAGTCTTTTTCTGCCTTGGCCTACTTTAGAACCGCTATGACAGAGTTTTATTGCACACAGTCTCATGCAATAGTGTGTGTGTGTGTGGGGTGTGTAATTCTGTATGCCTGAAATGATTTGTTAATGTGTGCACGACACAGAATCCCCTCACTTTTATGCTTTGCACGCCTGTGAATGGCACCGCTACAGATATGCCTGTGAAAAACAGTACCACACTGAACCACTGGGTGAATATGTACATTATTTATGATGTCAGTGAATATGTTTTATCTTGTAGCTTTCTGCTGTATTACTGATATGCTGCATGAACCATTCAGAATATATCAGTATGAATTCAATGTCTGGATCAGCTTGGTTCATACATGTTTTTATGCTCTTGGGCTCCAGATTCAGTGGCCTGATCCTGAGCGGAGCTTGAAGGCCTTTTGTAAGAATCAGCATTTGTCTAAGCTTTTAAGAGGCCTAACCTCAACCCTCATACACACACATTGGCAATAGACCTTGGCTGGTACTTTTTTTTTTTGTTTACTCGCCAGACTTCTGACACACACATACATAATCTTCTAGAATTTTTACGAAGATGCATAGCTTTATACGTTCATTTGTGATGTAATTTAAAAGCTTAACAACCAATCTTTTAAGAAACATTAGTCAATCAAGCTATTCACGCTGGATGGTGATGGGTAAGCGCTAACGAATTTAATTACCGCTTGTGCATTTGTTTCACTCTCACTATTAAAGGAACCATCTGGCAGTGGCTTCTGCTTTCTGCTATGTGAGTGATTTACAGTGTACAGGGTTGAACCTTTAGGCAATGTGTGAGTTGACAGTGACATTAAAATTATGAATGTAACAATTAAGTGTTTTTGCAAGAGTATATTTAAGCCCAGTTTCACAGACAGGGCTCAGATTAAGCCAGGAATTAGGCCTTAGTTCAATCAGGGCATTTAAGTAGATTTTATAATTGTTCCTTAGAAAAAAAAAATGTATTGGTGTGCATCTTGAGACAATTGGCACTGACACATATTTTAAGATATGTCAGTGCAAGTTGCTTTCAGTTAAGACAGCTCAAACATGCATTTTAGTCTGTGACCAGGTTTAATCCTTGTCTGTGAAACCGGGGTTAATGATCTAAGACACCTTTACTTTAGGACATTTTTGGATGTGCCTTTCTGAAAAAGGATCTGTTTGAGGACAGTTATCTCATTTAACACTCTGTGAAAAGCTGTGTTGAAGCTACTTTGAAACTGTAGCTTACCACTTTAGAAGCTACTCATGATTTGAAGTTAAATGAATACTTCACCCAAAAGTGAAAACTTTAAGTGAATTACTTAATCACCCTCATGCCGTCCAAGACCTGTATGACTTTCTTCTGTGGAACATCGAAGATATTCAGAGAAATGTCTCAATGTTTTTTTGCCCATACAATAGGAGTTAAGGGGGTACAATGTTGTTTCCGCAGAAGAAAATACAGGTTTGGCACAACATGAGTGTGAGTAAATGATGACAGAATTTTACTTTAAAATCCTGCTTTAGATAAGCAAAATCCTTAAACGAAATAGGATGTTCATCATCTCTAGTCAAATGGTTTAGTAATTTAGCATTTAAAGTATAGTTGCATTAATCATGCATTTAACAATAAAGAAACAAGCCAAACATGACAAACGCTAGGCATACAAGTTCTACTAATTAGACTCTAAAGCACTGGTGCATTGATGTAGGTCAGTGTGCTACAGCCTTAGGGCAGCAGACTGCCTTTTTACTTAGGTAACATAGTAACAATCCTGAGCATGCAGCCATTTCAGTTCAATCTTAGACCCAAGGCAAGCACTGTGTCAGTACAGATGTGGTAAATGGGTAATTCATTTTAAATAGTATTGTGAATTCAAAACTCGATTTAATGCAGGATACCTGGTCAGATCTGACCGATATTTTGCTGTTGAGTTTTGTAAATACTGTCAGTATGCTTAGCTCTGCTCACCAATAGTATATCAAAGATGCTGTGCTTACACAGTAGCATGAATTGACTCATACCACACTGTGTTTCGGTGACTTTTCTGCAGTTTAATGGTCTTCAGTTGTTGCTTTGATGTGGATGTGCTTTGATTGATGTCTTTGAGCGCATGTTTTCTTGTTGGAAACTCTAGCCGGTTTATCTTCTTGGTTTGTTCCGAGAAACACTTTTGATGCCATTCTTTGTGTTAAGATGGCAAATATGTTATCTGATTTTCCTAGTCAGTTCAGTTCAGTTCAGTAATACTTTATTAATCCCCAAGGGGAAATTCTTTGTCACAATTGCCCACATATATAATAAACAACAATAAAGATTATAAAAGCATTTCCGTTATTTGGATATGTTATAATAAATATATTAATTAAATCTAATGTTCCAGTGAACAAGGAAATAATTAACAACGAGAATATTACACATTAATGTTAAAACAGATCAGATTAAACAGATAATGTTCCACAGCAACCAAAATATTAACAATTTAAAACTAACTAATGGTTCCTGTGTTAGACACTTAGAGGTAAGAATTATAAAGCTTGATGGCCACGGCAGAAATGACTTCCTGTGGCGCTCAGTGGTGCATTTTGGTAGAATAAGTCTTGCACTGAAAGTGCTCCTGTGTTTGAGTAGCAGATCATAGAGTGGATGGGAGACATTATCCAAGATGACATTCAGTTTGGACAGCATCCTCCTCTCTGACACCACTGATAAGGAGTCAAGCTCAACCCCCACCACATTACTGGCTTTACGGATCAATTAATTCAGTTTGTTCGCATCTGCCTCCCTCAGTCTGCTACCCCAGCATGCGACCGCATATAGGATAGCACTAGCTACCACCGTTTTGTAAAACATCCTCAGCATCGTCCTGTCAATGTTAAAGGACCTTAGCCTCCTCAAAAAATAGAGACGGCTTTGGCCCTTCTTGTAAAGTGCTTGAGTGTTCTTGGCCCAGTTCAGTTTATTGTCTATGTGCACTCCCAGGTATTTATAATCCTCCACATTGTCCACAGGGACCCCCCGGATTGAAACAGGGGTCACTGGTATCTTTTTTCTCCTTAGATCTGTGAGCCACATGGAGAGGATATAGATGGGCTTACTGAGTGTATTACAGACTACATACATTTCTGTGTAGACTGCATTGTACCAGCAAAAACTGTACATTGTTACCCAAACAATAAACCATGGGTAACAAGGGACATCAAGGAAATCTTGAATGCCAAGAGGAGGGCGTTTAGAGACGGGAAAAAGGAGGAGATGAAGGCCATTCAGGGGAATCTGAAGGTGAAGATCAGGGAGGCTAAGGAGAAGTATAGGAGGAAGCTGGAGTATAAACACCAGCAGAACATCACTGGCTTCAGACCGACTGGCAGCAGAGGGCTTGAGGGCAGTTTGGACAGGGTCAATGAACTTAATCTGTTTTTCAACAGATTTGATAATGTGTCTCCTCTCAATCCACCTATTACCTCAGCAGCAGTCACACCTTCAATCCAACTACTCTCCCCTCCTCCTCCTCTACCTCATTGTCCTCCCCCTGGGAGATTCTTACACCCCCATCCTCCGGCCCTCAGATTATTAATAGCTCTCTTCAGCATGATGACTCCAACTCTCCCCCTTCTCCACCTCTGATTTCTTTGTGTCTAACTTTGAATCAGGTAAGAAGACAATTAAGGAGAGTACACTCTAATAAGGCTGCTGGCCCTGATGGTGTGCGTCCTGGAGTGCTCAAAGCCTGTGCCTCCCAGCTATGTGGAGTGCTTCATCGTGTCTTCAACCTGAGCCTGAGTCTCCAAAGACTCCCTGTGCTATGGAAAACATCTTGCCTCATTCCTGTGCCAAAGACGCCTCGTCCAAGTAACTCCAAGGACTACAGACCCGTGGCACTGACCTCCCACATGATGAAGACCCTGGAGAGACTGGTCCTGGACCAGCTGCGGCCCATAGTTAAATCTATACTGGACCCACTCCAGTTCGCCTACCAGCCTCGACTGGGAGTAGAGGATGCCATCATCTTCCTGCTCAATCGCATCTACGCCCACCTGGACAAGCCGGCTAGCACTGTGAGGGTCATGTTTTTTGACTTCTCAAGTGCTTTCAACACCATCCGGCCGGCCTTGCTGGGTGAGAAGCTGACAGCAATTAAGGTGGATGCCCCCCTCGTGTCCTGGATTGTTGACTACCTGACTGGTAGACCACAGTACGTACGCCTTAAACACTGTCTATCAGACATCATGATCAGCAATACCGGGGCCCCGCAAGGGACTGTACTCTCTCCCTTCCTCTTCACTATTTACACCACCGACTTCAACTATCACACTGAATCTTGCCATCTTCAGAAGTTTTTTGACGATTCTGTTGTGGTTGGATGTACCAGTAAGGGTGACGAGACTGAGTATAGAGCTGTGGTGAGGGACTTTGTTACATGGTGTGATCAGAACCATCTGCAGCTCAACATGACAAAGACCAAAGTTCTCTCTTCTCTAGTATGGCATCTTACATACTGAGTAAAATTTGTTAGTGTGGTGTTCATATTAACATGGTTGAAGTCACCTGAGATCAATATGAGGGCACTCGAGTGCTGAGTCTGGAGTTCAGCTATGGCGGAGTAGATAACGTTACACGCCAACGTTGGGTTTGCCGATGGCGGAATGTAAACAACAATGGCGATGGCATGTGAAATTTCTCGTGGCAAATAGTATGGCCGAAGTCCCACAGAAAGTAGTTCAGTGTCCGGGGTACTATACGCTGTTTAACCGTAATGTGACCGGGATTACACCATCTGTTGTTAACAAGAACCGCAAGACCCCCATCTTTACACTTACCGCTCTCGGTGCGGTCCCTGTCCGCTCGAACAATCTGAAAGCCGTGATCAGGAATATCCGAGTGCAGCCAAGTCTCCGTGAAGCACATTAAACTACACTACAGAAACTCCCTCTGACTCCGGGCTAACGCTGTTAGCTCGTTCATCTTATTCGCCAGTGATCTCACATTGCCCATGATGAGAGAGGGGAGACACGGTTTAAATCTCATTCTCCTTAGTCTCTGTTGTCTGGATCCCTCTCTCTTCCCTCGCCATTTCGTTCCTTCTCTGCAACCACTGTGTGTCTTCTTCCAGATCTCTCTGGGGATGTCTGTGGGCATAGGCGCCGCGGTTGACTTCAGCGCGATCAGCTGTATCCGATTGTAAACAAGGCGGCCATGAAGTTACTGCGCAACAATTCCGTGATTATCTAAAACTCTCTCACATTGCATGATGAGAGAAAGTCAAGTTTAAATTACTTGTAGACTGCAAATCGCACATGTAAGTTTAAAAGAAAGTTTAAAAGTCAAAAATAAGGCAACAAACACCTGGCAACTGCGACAGCCTGCATGAACGCTGGCACATGTGCACATTTAGCGATTTAGTCGCTGATATATTAAAAAAAATTTGATGCTGAATTTTTATATTAGTATTTTTGCTTGTGTTAAAGCTCTGCACTGATCTCAGAGGTAACATCATTTTGTGATGAAGCCTGGGCCACTCTGCACTAAAAATCTTCTGTTTGAATGCCAAGGGTACTTTAGGAGATTGTTGGATAGAGACAGGTAGCTGCTCATACATCCTTGGCATCGATTTCTCTGGTCACAGATGAAAGCCACAGGCTGAGTAGCTCTTTCATATGGGGCATCCCAAAAGGGACATCAATCAGATTTTTGAGGGAGACAATTTTATTTATTTACTGCCTTTCCAAGTCATTAAAACCTCTTACCTTCCCTTCTTGGGCTTTCACCTTCATTCTTTCGTCCATCAAAAGTTTCCTTGGGTTGAGGGATTCCTGTTTGACTTTGATTTGTGGAGAAATGGTTTATTAAAAACAGATGCGGCAATATAATGCATGCCAGGTTTATGGAATTTGGACCCCAGTGTCTATTCTGCCCCTGGTCTACTAGCTAATTCACTCAGGCAGAGGAGAAAGTGAGCCTTGTATGTTTAATGAAGATTAAATTACCTATTTTCAGTCATGAAATTTTAAAAGCAGAAAAAGGATGAATCTGTGAAGTAGCAAATGAGAAAGAGAGGAAGACAGTAGAGAATACGAAAGCCGGACAAAGATTAAGGTTTTTTTTCTTCCTCCTTCCCTTCCCCGTCACATAGTAAATGATCTCTCCATAATTTGTTCCCTACCTCTGCCTCTTAATGAAGCAAGACCATTTTTGTACTTCATCCATGTCTTTTTCCCCATTGTTTTTGCATTTCATATTGCTTCCTTGCAATATTGACATAAACACATCATTTGTTACCGCAATTAATAATCAGTGTTATATGTTACAAACCCAAAACTGTGGTTGCAAATCCCTTAGCAATTAATACCTGATCCCTCCACTTCCTTTTTACATGCACCAAACCAGCCACCTACACACTTCATCTTCTCTCTCACACCCACATCCGTTAGATAGTAGTGTTGTCTGTAACACTTTTCGCCTGACAGCTAAGATCCCCACTTCCCCAAACCTCAAGCATTCCACTTCAGGGTGTTGATAGATGTTATTCATGTAGCCCACCCCATGGCACTCCTGCAGGAAGAAGGGCTAACGTGATTTGCTCAGGGCTGAAGGGACCAGAGGGTAGTGCACTCGGTAATGGCGTGGATGACTTAGTAGATCACAGATATCAATAAGGAGAAGTGCTGCACAGTGACGCTTTCTCGAGACTTATCACCTGCTCGTGATAGATAAGGATATTTTTCTTCAGAAGAAAGGGTGGAGTCACATGGAACTGGGATGAGAGGCTGAGAGGCCATGGAAAAATGGTGAAAAAAAGTTTAAATCCAAAAGTAAAGATGTGTTATGTCGAAGTTTAGATGGATAGGGAGGATCGGAGGGCCTGTGAGGGTCATCTATCGTTACAGGTGAGGAACCATGATAGAGATAAAGATGAGGATTTTATGTTGTGTTTGAACGACCACAGTGCGTATATCTGATGGGATGTTTTATCGAGGCACTTAAACAAGCTGACCGTATGACACATCCATTTTTAAAGAATAAATCAGATCTTGGTAAAACTCTATGGTCCTGAGTGGCTTCTTTCACCGTTTGTCGATGTGCGACGGCCTGTGCCATTTGATTTCCAGTAAGAGCCTTTCGACCTCTAAAGTCTGCTAAAAAGAAATAAGCGACTGCTTTTTACCCTCACACTGAGTGCACAGCACCGTCTGTGGATGTAAGGAGCTTGCGCACTGTGTGTGTGCAGAGAAGGCCAGGTCGGCTCCCGGCGACAGCCCTTTCAGGAGGAAGTCAATTGCACAGCACCATAAAGGACCTCAGACTCAGCTGCTTTTGTCCACTGCCTTCTCCAACAGCATGAGGGGAGCTCCAATTGATGTGTGTAGAGTCCGAATACTGAAACATAGGCCAAAAAAAGTAGTCTGGTGTTACTTGGTGTTTGTTTTTTTGTTTTGTTTTTTTTTTGCTCAGTAACTTACATAAAGCGTAAACAAATGGCCCTTATGAAAGGTCACCTTAAGTGCTAATTGTCAATACTGGATCAATTTGCCAGGGCAAATATTCCTCAGCAGCGCATAATTGAGACTTTGATCTGATTTTAGTGCTGCATATTTTCACTGGGGAATTGATTTCACTCCCAGCATAAGACGTTCTTAATATAGCCATAACTCACATTGGGAAAAAGTGAAGGATGTATCTCTCAAATCAGACCCAATGAGCTTTTTAAACACAGCCCCCACTTCTTAAAATATTGGTTTGATTATACTCTGAAGGGACATCCACTGTCGAAAACCTCGGCAAAGTGAATTAAGCCATGGTCGTGATGAATTGGAGAGGGAGCATTTCAATAACGATCAGCGTAGGCATAAATAAAGCAGCGTTCAGCAGGAATTTGCTTCTGCTAGAGGAGGATAAAGGACAACGCTTGCTTTTAATGCCATTTTTGGTGGCACACCCCACAATTTCCCAGTGTGAGCGGTCTATTACCACAGACAATTAGCAGATGAAGAGTGTCTGCATTTGTGTGTCTTTACTCTCTGGGATCTGTTAGGCTCTGCAATAGAAATTAATATTTTACCTCTCCATTTGCTGATGTGGATGCATGTAATAAGGTATGGAGAATTGTGGGAGCAAGTAGTGCAGCTTGTCTCATTTCATGTTCCTTTGTCTCTATGGAGTTTGACTGCAACATGCTACCAGAACACACAAGTTTGTGTTTGATGAATTCAATAGCATGCGCATGCCACAGGCAGAGAATTACAATTCCAATTTGACTGAATTACTGTCAAATTGTCAAAGCACTGAACAGTGTGCTTTATTTTCCCTCTCATTGAAGTATCGAAACATTTCTTTTTTGCTTTGTGTGAGGAATATATTTATTCAAGATGATGTAGCCTAATGGAGGGTAAAAATATACTTCTTGAAGCTCAAATGTTGGGGAGACACAGTATCATGGAAAGAGATCATTAACTTAAACAGCTCAGCACTGTGAAACACTACATATGAAGATACTCCCGAGCCTTTGTCTTGTCTGATCGAATGTGACGTGTCACAGCTGAATGTAGAGTAAAACTCTAGTAACTGTCCTGCTGGAAAGGCCTTGTGCATGTGCACTGCAGTCTTGCATAGTTGAAGCACTGTCTGAGCTCCATGCTGCCTCGGGTGACTTCTAGTGTGTATTGCACTATTGTTTGAAGAAATAACTATAGAAACCATTTTTGACAGCATTTTTATCAATCTAGGTTAATGTACAAAATGTATTATACTTGATTGTTAATTCATGTTTGTTCACAATAGATTAATGTGAATGTATTTGGAACAAACATGCATTTCTGCTTGTAATTTATTAGTAATTTCTGCACCATGAAATGTTAAAAAAGTGAATTAGCAGATGTAGAAGTTAATGCTAACTAAGATTAATGTTATTTTAGTATTATTTATATACCACTGTAGTATGTATTCATAATTTTATTTGAGTTTTAGTATTTTTAGTACTTCAACTTCAACTTATTTTATTTCAATTAGTTGCCATGGCAATATTTCTAATGTTCATTTAATTTATCTAATACTTTATCTAATATTTATGTTATTTGACTTTTATTAGTTTTAGGTAACAATAACTACACCATATTATTGAATGTTATTGTGTGTGACATTAACTATCGTTAGCCTTATTTTGAAGTTGTGAATGACTTTAAAACAGCGTTGGTAATGTTATTATTAGTAGGATGACCATATCATTGTAGGGTCATTCAGTTTTACCTCAGTGTGTTTTAACCTCCTTCCTGGGCACGTCACTGCCTTTTTATTCTGTTTTTATTTTGTTTTGTATTACGTTTTGAGTTTTCCAAATTTTTAACATAATCAAATGCAAATAGCATAATATAAACTACCACAAACAATGTTTCTATTTCATTACTAATGTTGCTAATACAGTAGGTAATGCTAGTGTTAGCTTTAGTTGTTTTTGCTTGTGTTGCCTGAGGGACCAGACGGTTCAGAGATGTGCTGAATGGGGCAGAAGCTGATGGTGGCACATAACTGTGGGGACACACCAGAAATTCCATCAGACTGGTGGCTTTTAAAGCACTGACACTGCACAAAGACACACAGCTTCACTAACACCACCACTGTTGAGAGAGAGAGAGGGGGAGCGTTTTTGAAAGACAAAAGATAATGTAAGGAGAGTGGCAGACCACAGCCAAGAGCACTGAGAGGGCAAAATCTGGAAGCCTAGTGAGAGGGAGGAGACATGTAAGAAATGGAGAGAGAGAGAGAGAGAGAGAGAGAGCGAGCTTGAATAAAGCAGAAGAGGCTTGTGTGTGTGGTCAAAAGCTGATCTCAGGGGGAATTGTGCGTGCGTATGCCTGTGTGTATGCAATCAGCAGGAATCTTCTCTCGCACTGGCACTCCCCATCAAGTGAAGCGTGATCCTGGCTGACATCGCTCTATCACTAATGCTGACGGATGCCCATTTGCGACTCGTCTCATATTTATTTATTTATCTGTTTTATTTGCGTCTGGTTTATTTATTGATGGAGCTCAAAGATGTGACGGCAAATTTCCATTTGCTAAAAAAGAAATTGAACAGTGTGCAACATTTACACTTGAATGAACAGCCTCGCTAAAGCCGTGCTCCACCTTTTCATTTAGATTTCAGCCATCCAAATATCTATTTCTCTCTGGTAATGGAAAAGTGATATGCCCCATTTAGTTACTTAGCACTAATCCCACTGGTTTCATTGCTCCAGTGCTCTTCTCTTTCCTGCTGTTCTGGGTCAGAGGAATTTGAGATATTTCACTGTGTTCTTGTCATCTTTACCTGAATAGCAAAAAAAAAAAAAAGTTTGGTCAACCACATAGTCCCACCCTAAATTCACAACATTGGTTGAGCCAGTGTTGCTCAAACAAATACAACAGTTTTTGATAACGCTGCAAAGTGCAGGGGAATCAACTTACGATTTGCTCACTTACAGTCTGTGCATACAAATTTGGAATAGAGGGTATTTTAACATGGAAAAATCACACACATCACCTTTAAAAGTTTAATATGTGCTTAAAAGTATATCAAACCAGAGTCAGTGATCATGGAGATATCTTATGCTCTCTATTACCTCCCTAGAGCTACTCATATCTAGGTTTTCCTCATCTCTACAGTGATGCAATGTGTGTGCAACATGTGTCATTGTAATTGTTTTTCATTTTCACATCATCCAGATTTACTCTCCTTAGAAAGAAAGCTCACCCATGCTATATTAGTCTTCATGCAATCGTACTGGAGCGCTTAAAGAGCAAATGAAATGACATCTCCACGCTTTTTACCAAGCACCCAAGAGAGCCTGTGAAATGTATCTTGTGCTTTTTTTCTAGACACGTTAGACGCATTTATACTCGATGTTCAGTGGAAATTAACCTGAAGTTACTTATGTTATTCCGGTGTAAGTTCACAATACCACTAAATAGGGAATATTTTTCTGTACATAAGTATGGCCTAAGATGTGTCATATTTTGTGTATATATATATATATATATATATATATATATATATATATATATATATAAACTAATATATATTGTTTATATATATATATATATATATATATATATATATATATATATATATATAAACAATTGAGATAGTCTAAATATGCTGACTTTTATGACAATGTTCCCAGTCTTGTTAAAGAGTAGTCCAGGCTTTATATATTTCTTAAGCTTTTTATTATTATCATATAATCTGTTCCAAAAGCAGTGTACAGTTAGTTGTTTTCCTTGCTTGAATCTATAGTGCGATGCTAAGGGTAATATTGTGATGTGTTTCCCGACCCAAGCAGTGTTGACATTAACCATGTTTACAGCGGGTTTGCTCTACAGTGAAACTCATGCGCAAAATTATAATGGAGAAATGTTTCAGCTACATTTGCCCCTAGTTGAGAGCAAAGAAAACAGATTCAGATTACTCCCCAGCAAGGGATAAATGCACATGTACCATTCATCTGCCATATTCTGTTTGAGAGTAAATGTTTAAGAGCATAAGTATCAGTGAACTGCAGACACGGTAATTGATCAAGAGAAGTTCCACTCTAACAGGGGCGTCCAAGTGCTCTCTGGAATTGCAAATGAGCTTTTATTTTATTCAAATTCAATTTTATTAATGTTCTTACAGACCATGACGTTTTCAAGTAGGTCAAGAGGTTCCCACTAAGTAGTCTGAATTTGTTTAACAGGCCATGGAGGTTAGTAAGAGGATACAAGCTGGCATCGTTTCACCCCCACCCCTCCCCCCCTCCCCTGTAAGTGATCTCAGAGCCCTAAGCTGGACATATGCTAAATACATACCTATGGGTGAATATTCTCAGTAATCAAAGGTTACAGGTTTCAGCCAGCCCTTGTTTTTTTTTTGTTTTTTTTGGCTCACTGAACTCACTGACTTGATATAGACCACTTGATAAATGACTAGTTGAATGTTTGGAGTACCAAGCTACTATTTGTTTGTATTAAATAGAATATAGACACTACATTAAACCAATCCGATGGTTTGATATCCATGCTTTTGAACAGCATAAACCATGAACAGAACGTTGTCTCGTTTGTTCTAATATTCAAAGGGGCATAAACAAGAAAGATAACAAATGCAGCAAACCTCCAAGAGACACCTTTGGTATTCATGAATTCCATAAATTACTATGTTGTGTGGCTCCCCCATAAGAGATGACTAATGTGTGGGTTTAAAAATAGACAGTGGGCTTGAACATACCCATTCTCATGAAACGACGGATTTGGAAAAGGCAGCATGGATGCGGGCGTGAGGCCTTTGTGCAGCAGAAACAAGGCAAAACGTTTGCGGACAGTGAATCAGTCAGAATCGGTGTGGCTAAGTAACCTCTACCCCGGTGGGAAAAGTAACTGCGGGATGAAGCGATGCACTACATTACCTCAACTACAGAGCTCTTTTCCCAGCAGATGCACTTTCTTCATTGGGTCGGGTCACCTTTTTCCCCACAGTACTGCACAATGGCTGAGGAATGAGGCATGTGTGTGTGCTGTTTAATAGGGCATAACCATCTCTGCATGTGACGTGGCAACCTGGTGGTGGCTGCACTTTGGAAAAATGCTATTAATTGAACTCATGGCCTCACATCAGCCTCCATTTATTCTGTGACAGGTATAAACACGCATACTGACACTCACAGTAATACTCATTTGCACTTCGCATACGTTTTGATTAGCTTAAAAGCGTGTAAAAATCTCTGGAGCTGCATGTTGAGTTTTACAGGCATATCTTATTCCTCCTTAGATATTTTCATTAATATGTTTACAGTGGTACTAACTTGCGGAAGGAGTTATTTTTCTTATGCCTATTGTAAAACTTTTATGACTGTCGATAAGGCTGATGGGGCGGTTATTCATTTTTTACGAGATCTTTTAGTAACAGTATAGATGGTTTGTGCTTATAAATCCTGAATAATTGAAGAAAGGAAACAGTTGGTGGAAGAGGGCTTTTATTGAATCCGATGCCATTGGAGCACAAAGCCATGAGAGGTATTAGCTTCATGCCATGCCTTTCAGCCCAGTGACGCTTCCTGTGTTCACTCTCTATACTCTCACACTAACTTGTCTTCCGTCCGTTCCCATGTTCGTACACATACATACATCATTCCTTAAGGTGGCTGTTGGCCTTTGTCTCTTTAAAGAGAGAAGATTTTTGTCATGCCTTAGACCCCCATTGGTTCACTCTATCAATCGCCACACTTTCTGGCTGTGCAATGGAGCAGATCCTTACTAAAGAAGGATCTGCTCCATCTCTCTTGTGTGTTACATTAATTATATCAAGATCTGACATCTGACCCAAACGTTCTCTTAGCATGTCTGCCGTGCCCTGACCTATTTAAATGGCCCGATCAGTCACCCGGACCACGGGCGAACAAGGAGCTGACAATGACTGATATCGTAATTGAAAAGCACCGGTGTTTTACTGCATGTGTTTTGTTTATGTATCACTATTTGCAGAGCTGCCAATGAGGAAAGAGCTTTCAGATCTAATAAATTGGAGCCAAGTGCCCTCCACCCTCAACCGTCCCGCTGTTGTCAGTCATCTACCCTCATAATAGGAAAGCGGGCCTCTAGAATAATTGCTTTGATGGTCCAGCCTGAACAAATCACTTCTGGGCATAGAAAGAGGCCTTGGAGATGGCAGCCAGAGAGAAAAGGTGGGAATAAATTAAAGCACTTTGCGTTCCTTAGGGGCATGTGTCCCAGATTTCTTCAAAGAAAAAAAATATAGAGTAGGGGGGGAAATATGCTTCTTTCTTTGCTTTAGGAATAAATGTAGCAATAAATGCAGCAATACACATCCACCGGCCATCGTAGTGAAATGGGTTATTCACAAAGAGACAAAAGACACTACATAGTTAACTGACAGATGAAGAAAGGGTGATTTGAGTGGAAATAATCTGATTTTGAACGGGCTCGCTTTATAGAAGAACCTCTGGTTGGCTCTTTGTGCGCTAACAAAAGTTGCTCTCTCTAAATAGAAGGCTTTGAATGTTTTAAGGCTTGTGAAACGGGGACTACTGAATGTTCCAGTCTAAACTTTGCCAAAGGCCCTGCTGCTAGGTCTTAGTCCAGGATTAGGCCTGGGCCATTAAGATACCCCTGGGATAGGACTAAAATGAATTGATGCTGATGTCCATTTTGTAACTTTAGTGCCCAATCTCAGTGGCAGATCTGAAAGGGGTTGTCACAAAGGACACTGCGTAAGAGCAAAAATGTAATATTTAACAATAGCTCTGTATTCTCTTATTTAGTTTATCATCCAAAACTGTTTTTTTTTCTAGTATATAAAAAGTAATATTTTATGTATGTTATTATTTTATGTTATGAGGAACATAATATACATATTCCATTTTATATTTTAATACGTTTTTTATATTTTTTATACTACAACCTAATTTTGTGGCAGTGAGATATGCATGGGCATGAACAATTTACAATGTTCTTGCAAAAAAGTAAAACTATCACATAGGAAACATAATCAAATAGTGTTGCATCTAAGAATAGTATTAGTTTAGAGATTTAGGGAACTGAGGGGCATTGTTCAAAGTGGGCGGAGGTGTTTTCACATTAAGGCGAGATGCCGGTGCATAGGGCAAACTCTATAAAAGTTTCACACATGACCTCTTAATTACAGCTGCTGGGTTCAGTGTGCATGGCATCATCAATCCACAGCAACACACAATGCCGCCTCCCTCAGCCTCCGGCACAGCGTGCAAATGTCATCCAGAATGACTTGACTTCCCATGGGCAGAATTATTTCCCAAGATCTGGAGGCACGCCTCTCTTTAGTTCCAGCCCCCACCCCAATGCTGACTGTTTTACTTTTTTACTCCCCCTCCCCCCCGACCCCCCAGGCCAACTGACTGTTACAGTTCTTTGAAAGTGCAGGTGCTGTCTGTGTCCAGTCTTTTTGAGAGGAAATGAAATCAACAGGTCATACAAATGTAAAAAAAAAAAAAAGTAATTTAATTGAAGTGAAACTGATTGTAGGAAATGTGTAATCGTGCTGGAGAGTGTTACTTTTAAAAGTAATGTTTACTATGCGTTTATGTGTTACTAAAAATAAAAAGTAACATATTACATTTTCTATGTAAAAGTAATGTCAACTTTCGGTTAAGTGTTGTTTTTGCTGTTGACTAGTATTTATCCCTTTGACATTGTTTACATGCATTGTTTATATTGCAAGTTGTGCACCGATTTTCTTTATAGTACTAAAAATAACACATACAGCTGGTTTTCTTTCTGTTTTTCTCTTCCTGACAAAGACTGGTAGTTTTTTAGCACTAATACAGCATAATGAAAAGCAAATGATGCACATAAAGTGTGTAATTGTTTTACTCTATGCTTTTTATCATTCTCATCCTGCCACAGAAAATGATAGGGAATTGGAAGGTGGCACAAGTCTATTTCTTCATAAGCAAGCTAAATGAGTGGTATTTTAGCAAATATTTTGAGTTTGCTTTTCCTCTTCACTCATTAACTTTTTATGACAAACGCCAATTTGCATCTATCATTATTATTTAATTATGCTTTTATTATTCTTTCAAAAAAAAATTACATCTTGACATTTTTCAGGGGTTTTTATCTTAAGAATTTTATGAATCATTATTACAATACTTTTTTATACATTTTGTCATTTTTCAGACATCTTTTTTTTTCTCCATCATACCAACGTGATGAATTGGGGTGGAAATGTATTCAGAAATTCAGAAAACACAAAGGTACAAGACTCTACAAAATTGAAAACTATTGATTTAAAGATGTTGATTACACATATAGAAACTATGTTTCTTCCAAAATATGCATATTTTACATACAAATATTTAAGTAGTTGAGAGTGTAAGGAGTCATGAGTCAGTGCTTCATAGGAGTAGGTAGGTTGTAAATTTTTATTTTTTGGTGTCATTTGCTTGTTGCAATTCTCTGATTGGTGGAGATTTCTCTGCAGAATCATGGGTATTGTAGTTTTTTACCCGGAATTCCACTGTTGAACATAATTATTTAGAAGTTGGTCTGATGATTTCAACAAAAGCATATACCATCGAATAAGCAACCTCGTAGCTAACAGTATGACTGTCTTTAATGATTTATAGGTTAGTATTCAAAATCAATTCCCCTATGAAGAAAATTAAAGAGATTTGTATTTTTGGATCCCAGTTGTTGCACTCTGTTAATTTAACAAGTAGTGCACTCTTCTTCTTTTTTTTTTTTGAGAAAGTAATTCTATAACACTGACATAGGTAATAAAAACCCTGTCCACATCATTATCGGTTGCCACCAAAGAAATGTTAAAAACTTAATGAAGAGCTGCATTACTCTCAGGGCCCTTCTTCATCGGTACACAAGGCTCATTTCCTTTTTTGACTAATCGTTGCAGCATCTGTCTCAGCTGTCAATTACCGGTACGCCCTTAAGGGTGATGTGTGATCATATCTTTTTGCATCATAATTCTGTCTCATCCTGTATTCAGACTTAGTTTGCACTGTCATTCTTTGTTAAGAAAACGGTTAACAAGTGTAGCCACGTTGCAGCTTTTCAAAAAATCTGATTTAGCATGCAGATGCTCAATTAAGGCAGCTCCGCAACTCCAGGCAAAGGACAAGCTGTGTCTCCAGACGCTGAAGCAGCCATGTGTCTCAGGTAAGCGTCGGAGCCTTTGCCTCTCTCTATCTATAATTAACTTTCTCCTCCATAATTCAGCCCGTTTCTCCTCTTTCCTGTGATACGACATCACTCCATGCTAGTTAGCTGAGCAGACGATCCCCATGACATCCCGCTGACACACTTCTCCTGGACTGACTGTTCCAGACCCACTACCGGAGTGAGAGTGAGGAGTGTTATGGGGTTAAAACAAAACCACATCTGTTGTTGTCTCGCATGATTTATTTTGTCGCTTCTGTACGGCATTTTGCTCGTCTCATAACCGTAATCTCAGAGGAGAATTGTGTTACTTTGCATTCTTCGGGTTGCACCGTAATACACTGAGAAATAAGAGTAGGTGTAGAAACAATTTTCACTCAGAAAGTGCTGGTAAATTTCACAATTATTTACAAATAATGCTTCTGAAATACTCTCTTGAGTTGGTACTTTTTCGAAAAAGTAATTACTTCGCAAAAAAAAAAAAAAAAGAAGTATGTTCTTTTATAGCACGAATGTTTGTAGTATGAATGTAATCTGGATGTACTTCATTCGCCATGTTGTCATTAGCATGTGATATACCATTCATAAATCATCTCCTGTGGCCTAATAGGATAGTAAAGTGTCCATCATATGCACACTTCAGAATCTCGACAAAAGTTGTAAGTCATCCGGGAACTTTTTGCCTACTTATGAGTACTGTGAATTCAGACATACTTCTTTTGTCTCATAGTATGTAAAAGTATGTGACTTCGGATGCAGCCATCAAATTAAATGTGAAATTTTGAAGTAGAAAGATGAAATAGTATTTTATTGTAAAACATACTCCAATATTATTATTTTTTATATATATATATAACTAACCTTTTTTTATAGCGTAGAGCCTGAGGGCTGCGAGGAGTTAATAAATTCAGTTTTTTGTGTATGTGTCATATGATGAAGGTCAGAGCTTCCTAATGTGTCCAGCCTAGAAGAAGAGTTTTAATCAGCCTGCCTCTGTTGAGCAGTGAATGGAATAAATTGGAATTAGAGCAGACTTAACCTGGCCTTGCTAATGTAGGATGTTGTCCATGATTCAGAGAAAGTGAGAGAGACCAAGATAGAGAGAGAGAGAGAGAGAGAGAGAGAGAGAGAGAGAGAGAGAGAGAGAGAGAGAGAGAAAGTGAGTGAGCGAGCGAGCGAGCTGAATGGCTGTAGAGTACTCGAGACCATACATCATTGTCATCGCACCTTCTCTCTTCACTGCCAGCTTATTTACTGCCCATGGCTGAGGTTTAGAGAGACAGAGAAGAGAGATGGACCCCCCTTTCTACAGCTCATGCTGCTGCTGTTTTTGTAGGATTTTTTTTGTGGCACAAGCCCTAGGTGGATACATCTCCTGTATTTATTTATTCATGTATTTTTTCTTTATTTTGTTTTGTTTTGTTGTAACACCTCAAATGGGTGATTTCACACTTGCATGCCCCACGTTCACTGATTAAACTCCAGCATGTGGATTGTACCACTTTCAACCAGAGGGGGATCCAACTTCCACATCAACCTTCTTGTATTTGTTTCACTTTGAATCAGCAAATATTTCTTTGTCTATATGATAAATATCACGCACCACCAGTTACATTGGGGCATTTTCAAACACAGCTGACAGACACCGGGTCATATTTTAGTACTGTCTGTGAGGTGGCGTTTATACTGTCGTTCAAACTGTCATCACGACTCGAAAAATAGCTCTAGTATCTGTAGTTCTTCCTCACATTCACCTTGAAGCCTGTGTTACACAAATTGAGCATCCCAGCCAACCCATGTGTCAGCCCTGGAGAGAACAAATTGTTGATACTAGCTTGTTTTTTTTTTCCATGGCTCACAACCTGTTGGTTTTGGCAAAATCTAATATGGCGACTGCAGTGGCTCAGCATGACACTGTTCCTACAGTATTGCACCTTTGGTGCATCGGAAAATGTGAGAAACTTTGCCGTTTTGAAGATGCTTGTCCTTTTCTGGGTCATGTCATTTGCATAGCCAGTGTTTAGGACAGGTTATGAAGCATTCTTGATTCACATGCAAATTCAGTGGTTATCTGCTGCAGGAGCAGATGAACAATAGGATGTTCAAAACATACGGCCCACAAGAGGAAATGAAAGTCGGCCTTTTTCAGCTCGGCTGATTCCATTATAGACACTATTATTGGCTTAGAATGGCAACATCTATTATCTGAAGCCATTTTATTGGACAGGGATAGTCTTTTATTAATGCCAGCATTAATCAAAGAAACCCCAGCGCAACTTGATGATGCCCTGACCCTCTCTCAATTAGATAGTGTGGCAACGCAAGGTCACTCCTTCCTGTCATGTGGTTGTCACTTCCTCTAACCTCAACCCAGAGAGCACACAATTATTAGGTACAGTTGTCACTCAAGAGTAAACAGAAAGTGAAGTTTCTGCCTGTGGCGAAGCAATCCGTCTTAATAATTGGCATCATTTAAGTTGTTTTTATCCACTCGCGCATCTTTTATAGGGACATTTGTGAGGCTTTTAGCCAAGCAAGGTTGAGAAGATGTACCCTCTGTTTTAGTCACCCCCTCATCTAAGATGACATACAGTTCACTAATTGTGCTGCCAGTTACCATGAAGCAGCCTGGGATATAGTACCTTTTCAAGCACGCAGGCTTGTGATGTCGTCCACTTGAAACAGAACCTGCAACCTTTGTGTTAGTAGCAATGTTGACACTATACAGAATAATCATTTACTGGATGCAAGTCAAAGAAAGATATATTGATTTCCTATAGTAAAAGATACGTTTAATAAATACAATTTAGTTGACTTCCTTACATTCAAATTTAAATTCCATGTATACATCATTTGCTACCTCAATTCAAATTCAATTCAACTTGGATTAGAATATAAAAGGCAATCCCAGTTCAATTTGAATGCTGCCCAAATAAATAAAGAAAGATCATATTGCTTGAATGTTAAATGCTAAAAAAATGATGGGTGAGCACCATCAACCTGGCCCAATGGGGAGGCTATCCCCGTCTTAAATGTCACAACATTTGTGATAATCAGCATCCACACTGTGAATGTAAGGAATTTAGTGTGTATAAATGAGTGGAGCAGTTTTTCACAGAGAGCTAAGAATAGAGCAGAGCCTGTGGCAGAGGGCAGGAAGGGGAGGAGGAGGAGAGCAACTGGAGTGTTTGAATAAGAAGCCTTGTCAATTAAATGCTAATAGAATGCTCTGGGGAGAGGCTGTTGTGTTCTCGCAGGTAATGTCTGTTTTCTCACTCTCTCTAGTCCCTCATGGTTTCTGATTTCATCTCGACAGGAATTTATAATGCCCTGTAAAGTTTACAGCAGGCTGTTGTCCACAGTCTCACCCCCTTGTTCAGTCGAGTAGCTCAACACCCAGATATGGAGGAGTCGGGTATCGTACAAATGATGATATATTATACGATGCCATAATGTTTATTCTTTCTCCCTCGGCCCTGGTTACAGTGGATAATTTCGGCGTATATTTATCTTTGTCTGAAAGATGAAGCCGTTCAGAAAAATCACTTTCCCTGTGCCTCCCCTCCATGTCTAACAGACCATAAATAATGACATGAATAAATATATATGTGCAATCTGCTGACTAAATATGCCATTTTCACTGCTTAAGGGGGGGGGACATCTTTTTTCATGGGTAAGATGCCAGCTAAAAATAATTTTGCTTTGCTTTAGTTTGAAATTGTTCGTACACGCATACCCAAATTTTGTATCAACTACCTATCATAGAATCAAGGGGCAGACTCATGTTAAAAAAAAATTGTATTAGTTGCCCATCTTTTGAATGAAATCTCTGTTTGATTAAAAATATATAATCCTAAAGTACTAATTTACTTGATGTTGACAGGTTGATCTCTCGAGCAGAGATCAAAGGAGAAAGAGAAAAAATTCAAGTTACATGAAAACTTAACAGCTCCTTCCTGCGGCATCCGTCAAGAGCCTAGCTTTTTAAGAATGTGTGTTGCCAAAATAAAGCTAATTGGTTCTGCTCTGGGCCAAGTGGATAGCTCAAAAAGAGTTTACAGTGCCTCATGGTCGACAAGTTGACACATTCCGTTCTCATGGAAAATATGGCTTTGTGAGATTACGTCTATTTCTATGCAATGTTCCAATTGCAGGGGCTTAATTCGCCAGGCCCTTCACCTCTGCGGCTTAGCCTTAATCTTCATTTAACCAGAGCCCAGCAGAGAGGCTGATCACCATTTTTAGATTTTCAAGCCTTTATTTAATTCTTTATTATAGCATTTTCCATGTGGCAGCTGGAGAATAGACAAAGGTATGTTGTTAATAAAGAGGCAAACCATTGTGAAATGGTAGAAACATTTGAGTTGTTTAATAATTTTGGGCTTAGGGTAAATGTTTAAAGGTGCATTCAGTATTTGTTTCCTCTTGGAAAATGGTTTACCTGTGAAGAAATTTTACATTTTTAAAGATATGTAAAATCATGTGGCCTTCACACTTTCTATTTGATGCAGGTTGCCTTATTGGAGTCTCCTCTTTTGAGTACCTGCTTTCCTGCTAAAATGCTTCATAATTATGGCCTACTCAGCCTTATTGCTGCATGGGCTCTTTAGAGGAAAGCTCATTTCCGGCCATGTCTCTACACGATTCATTCCTTCCACTGTCATTTCTTGTGACACGAGTAAACCTCAGGAGTCCAGCCTCCCTCCAGCCCATATGTAGGCCTGTGATTGTATGAATAATCTCCAGGTCCCATATGGCTGAATGTCCTGGTGTATTTGATCAGAGCAGTGATGAAGGGGTCCAGGCGTCACAGTGTGTTTGTTCTGCCGTGTTTGTCGCACGCTCCCGTGGCATGCCTTCGCTGGGCAGACGCTCACAATTTAACTCGTCAGGAGCGTGTAGGTGCCCGCCGTACAGCCCGCTGGCACACTGGTGTGTAAACAGATCAGAGTGCGGGCCGTAAAGCAGTATTCCTCTGCCATGCTCCCCTGACTCACCCCTTCCTCAGCAATCACGGGCAACACTACTGTCATTTATAAACTTTTAATATTAGCTCCTGTGGGTAATGGCTAATTTCTCCCAGCACATGGCTCTTCATTAAAAGTTGATTTCTGTCAGAGAGGATCCCTATCACATTAGCTACAGTCACTTGGATGGGTATAGGTTTTATTCATTTATTTATTTCTCATTTAATCTGGTGTGCAATTTCTATTTTTAATCACACCACAACCCCGACCCCCCCCCCCCCCCCCTCTCCTCACTCCTCCCATTTTTTTCATCATGTGTGCTCCTCTATGCTAATAACACTCTTCAGGGGCCTATAGCAAGAAGGAAATTATTGATAAAGTAAGGATAAAGTGTGAAACAGCATCATGACATTTATCAATTTAGATTGGAGTGCAGCTGGTGTGCTCACTTGGTGAGCGGCTCACTTCGCTGGCACTTAGCCGCTAGTTTAGCGCTTCAAGATGAGAAAAATCAATGTGTTTCCAGCCGTTTTTTTCTCTCCCTTTTCAGCCTGTTCTTTCAGGAACATGAAAGGCTTTCCATGTTCACCTGCTCCTCTCATTGTATTCATTGAGACAACCACTCTTGGTGTTTTTTTTTCTCTGATAAAGAAGATCAATGTTTTTTTTCTTTCTTCTCTTGCTATGAGACTGCCTACTGAAACTTACTGAAATGTTACCATGCTCTTACTGGACTGAGCCTAGTGGCCGTGGCATCATCGGCAGGTCTTGTACAGATCCCCTGCAATTGCACTTACTTTGTCCAGGCTGCGCCTACAGCAGCGGCAGCGATCATTAGCTCCATCTTTACAGATGCTGAGTGAGGATGAGCCTTGCTTAACACAACCACGGCCAGGCTCTCACCGTGGCTCACAAGGTCAGCCCAGGTCGACAGCATGTGATGAGTGAGTTTGTGTGTGTTTGTGGTGCTGGGCAGCAGGCTTGTTGTACTGACCCTTCCACCTTCTCACAGTCTGTGTCTCGTTTTTTCCTCTCCCTCTCACTTTCATGCCTTCCATTGGCAAGAAATCAACATTAATGAAGCTTTTGCGTCTCAGAGTTCACTCAGGGTTCCTGCACAGCTATATCAGACCATGCGTTTGTTTGTGTCTTTAGCTCTGAGCCGAGAGACCCGTCGCTAGTGTTTTATCAGGCAAACATGCAGGTTGTTAAGGATCAGCCTTGCTAAAGCAGTAAATTACTTTCGTGTTGACAGGGCTCACATGGCTCACATTCTCAACTTATTCATTAGGGCCGTGAGGAGGATTCAGATCTACTTTCTCCATCCCTGCAACCAATGGCTGGAAAGGTATGGGAATTATCCCGCATGAGAGACCGGTGGAGGAAGTGGAGAAGCAGCAATCTCTGACAACATTGACATTTTCCTTTGTCTCTATATAGAGCATATGTTTCACATTGGATGAGATTGCACTTTCGTATCTTATTTTATACCACATAGAAGACAGTGTTGTAGTATTATGTGTCACAATTTTTTAAGGGTCAAACTTGGATCCTTAAAAGCAACAATGCATTGGCACGGGTAGCTTTTTATAATACAAAGAAACCCTTCTACCTAGATGCATTGCTGTGTGTGTGTGTGTGTGTGTGTGTGTGTGTGTGTGTGTGTGTGTGTGTGTGTGTGTGTGTGTGTGTGTGTGTGTGTGTGTGTGTGTGTGTGTGTGTGTGTGTGTGTGTGTGTGTGTGTGTGTGTGTTGGTCGCTTGGGGTAGCATGTTAACCAGAGGAGCAGCCGGTCCACCAGATGTTCCCTCCCTCGGTGGACTTGTCACAGAGGGACCTTTAGTCTCTTACCTGCTCTCTGCTCTAGACCTTCTACACTGGAGGTTTGCTTTGTCCTCTTTTCAGTCCTGAACCTCTCAGATCTGACTGATCACTGTCCAGCTACCATTTTATTTACCTCTCCATATAGGGTTACATTTTCTTTTCAGATACTCTGCATTTTTGACATGTTGTGAATGGCAACAGGGGTGTTTCTTAATCTTTGCAAACTTTTGTGAAGAGTTAATTTTTCCTACAGTAATATTAGTATTATTAGATGACTTTGTCATTAAAGTCATTATGAACCTGACATTGCAATGCAAAAGCAATTTTTACACAGTCACAGTATAAATGTCTTGGAAGTTTTTTATTTTGTTTTATTCATTTATCTTTTTATCTCTTTTAAACATCAAAAAACACCTATCAAGGCTCGAAATTGCGACCATTTGGTCGCATATGCTCCTGAAATTTAATCTGTGCGACCTAAAATTATATTTGAGGGTATTTGTGCGAGTGCAAATAATGGTTGTGGTGTGACCTGTTTTCATTTCTCTACAAAACGTTCGCAAATTACTCCACAGTGTGTAACTTATGTGCGCTGATACGCTGTGGCCGGACCATCATTCCATCCAACGTTACATAACATATATACATACATACATATCAAACTTCACCCTTACGTTCTTAACTTTAAAGCAGATTTTAGATTGGTTAATTTTAGCTGTCAATCACTCCCACTCCCTTTCACTACGCTCTGTTGTCACGTGACGGAGCTGACTACCATGCGGAATTTAAAAGGCTGAATAAGAGAGATTTCTTTTGTAAACCGTCACCTAAAGTCACAAATAATCCTGGAGTTGGTGATGTGGTTAATGAGGATCCACCAGCTGAAAAAAAATCGTACAGCCTTCGGAGAGAGTGGCTAAAAGATTTCGAGTGGCTCTGCTATGCTGATGGTTCAATGCATTGCGTTCACTGTAAAGCCTGTGGGGCAGAGTTTACAGGTAACACCGCGTTTGCAACTGAATCAATACATTTTAAGCACGAGAGCTTGGTTAAACACGGAGAGAGTGCCAAGCGCAAAAAAATGCATGGACAGGTGTGTGTCAAACAAATCGGGTTAATCAGGTTCGATTATTAAGGCTTTTAATGGATGCTGGCGGTCGTTCCGCTCTACTGGCAGAGCTAAACGCCAAATTTGGTGGGTGCACCTAATTTTTTGCTTGTGCTCCTAACTTTTTGAAGTTGGGAACACCAGTGCTACCAAGTAAAAAAGTTAATTTCCAGCTCTGCCTATGATTATGTGAGAATTTGTTGATGCCCATTCTAACATGTAACTGAGGTTAAGCTTCTCTGCTCGCTGATTGATTTATGAGGCAAGCATGAGAAAAGACTGAGTCTGAATCTCATGCAAATTGCTGGAAAAAAATTGTATGATTAACATGGAAATCAGAGTGCGACAGAATTGCAATGAGGTTGTGAAGCTTTAAAGCCCTTATAGTGCTGCATATTGTAGTAAAAAATAATAATAAATACATTTATATATAAATAAATAAAAACTTGCATCTTACAATGCTAAAAGATTCTGGCACCGTTTTTTTTTTCCTTTCTTTTTTTTCTATTCCGAATAAATAATCCAAATTACAGCTTGATCACTAGATGACTATGCCGAGAGAATTTCCTCTATTTTTGTAAATAGTTTTTATTTATAACACAGCAGTTACCGCAGTTTATTCGGAACAAAATATTCTCTCCATGGGCCATCAATCGTTCAGAAATATGTACAAAAATAAACCAATTCACACTTATTTTGAATGATGATTTTTATTTTTGTACAGCATAATAAAGAATCTGAAATGTTTGAACAGACAAAGAGGACATCAGGAGGGGGAAAAAGGTGTTGATTATCAAACCAGTTCAGAGCATTTTGACACATTCGTATGACTTTTAAAATATATGTGAAGAGCCCTCTCCCCAGTCTTTTTGGAACACAAATAGCTCCCCTCCAAAATAGGAACCAAAATGAGGTACGGATTGCCGGTAAATTATTTCCTGTTCTTGTGGATAATAGGCTACCTTTTGCAGCCTTTGATTTTCTTTCTTTTTGTCTCCTTCCCTCTGTTTATTCAGCCGTCCCTCTGCAGCTCTGCTGGAATCCATATTGATAGCTGTCAGGCGGTGTTGCCAGGCAGCGGGGAAAGGGGGCTGTGAAAGTAGGGGAAGGGTAGATGTTGTATGGAGGGCATCTGTCAGATCTCATGACTCGACCCATGCTGTGATGCGAAGGGTACTGTCAGGAGATGGGGAAGAGCCAGCACAGGTACGGCCCAGTACATGCACTGTCCTCAGGCTGGAACTGGCTGTGATAGCCTTGTGGAATGGTGAGAAGGGGGAATGAAGCACCCTCGTGTCCTGAGCTGACAGGAAAGATCTGTTCGCCGCAGAGTCCTCTTGTGAAGGCCAATCCCAATTTGTTCAACTCTCAAATGGATTGTCTAGTTGGTAGAGTTTGATCTTGAGGAATTTCCATCGGTGAGTCAAATATGATGATTCAAGTTGGCTGCATCGTATAGAGTAATGTCAGTTTTTATTGTGGGCAAAGATGGAGGGATGACTGTTGGTGAAACTGTAAGACTAATTGATCCCATGGAAGGCTTATTGACACAAAGTTTTTTAGCTGCAAGGCATGGCTGCCCAAGAAGGCAGGGGAGATGGGGCAAGCAGCAAGATCAGGAGATCTGTTTTTATGTTGAAACGATTGAATTGTAGATCGTTCTACTGCACAGTGCTGTTGGTTCTGACCCTTAATAGGCACCAGTGGTTCCCGCAAATATTTTTTTAAACAAACGTAGGTCATTTTGCTTTTAAATCAAATGGCAAAAAAATGGACATTGCAGGCCTGTGGGAGGATTTGAATGTGGGCAGCAGATTTCTTTTCTGTAGGTACACGTGTTTTGAGCTGACGGGACTTTGCGCTTATTGCTGGCAGGTGTGAGTCTCACGTTTTATCTTACCCGCTCCCTGCAGCACATTTCATGTAACAACGTTATTAGCGGGAGACTTAATCAAACTCACTAACAATTGCTCACACTGACAGACGTCCAGGCAGCTGGTGCATAATGCTCTGCAAATATTCACAGTGCCCCAGCAACCCCGTCTGCCCGCTTAATCAAGTTCTCTCGGTCACCCAGGGAACAGAAAAGCAAAAAGGTGGAGTGTGATGGCACTGCTCGTTGGAAGTAGTGCCATTCACTGAGGAAAAATAGGGACAGGAAGACACTGGGGATAACACTATAGGGTCTATTTTAGTGCTTAAAGAAATATGAATGACAATTTTGGCATTATTTACTCACCCTTATTTCATTTCACAGAATTTGTGTATGAAAGTGAATTAGGGCAAAACGTGGTATTCACTGTCCTACATCCTTAGCATCAGCTATAGTTCTCCTTGGCCCGTCCATGAGATAAGTAACTATGTCCAATGCTTTTGAGTCAGATCTTTTTTAATGAATCGGATGATTCAATTCACAAAACTGCTCTGAATGATTTATTCCCGAATCAAACTGATCTAGAGGTCAGTCTCAAAAGATCTGGTTGTATAGAATAACAACTTAAATTTTGGTCAGTTTATAGCACAAAGCTATAATATGATTTGAGTATAACATGAGTTGTGTGAATGGGTCTTCTTATGGAGCTTATGTATACTTTTTTAAGTTTAAAAGCTACAGTTCACTGTATTTGCATGGATAAGATGGACCAACTACATTATTGAAAATGTCTAATTTTGTGTTCCATGGCAGAAAGTAAGTTATTAGGGTTTGGACAAACATGAGGGTGAGTAAATAATGACAGGGTTTTCTTTTTTTCGTGACCTATCCTGTTAATCCTGTTAAGATGCCACATATGTACAGAATAGCTACAGCACAGAGCTGTGTTGCATCTTCCATAGCATCATGGCCATATTCATGCTAGTGCAGTTGTTGTCCTGTTTGGGCATGCTCAGTCCCGTGCAGCTCTATAAAACAGTGATGTAGAGCCTTGGAGAGACCCTGTGTACCGCACTTTATTCTGAAAAGCTGACTTATTTATAGGTGTTGGAATCGTGTTGTTTGCTTGTTTTATTGAAAAGCTTGCGGGTAAAGTGGCAACAGGATGGCATGTGAGTGTGATCTCTTGAGGGCCCCCTGCAGAAATCTTCTTCCCGATAAATAAGTCAGCATTGATGAATATTTCATTCACATGAAATCCATTGTCGCCGGCAGATCTACGGGGATGTGTCGTCGCTCCACGCACACAGCAAAACAACCTTCCCCCCAGGTCAACCAATCCCTCGTCGTTGGTATTCTGAAAGAAACGCTGTTGCAATCCCCATAATTAGCTCAGCGCTCGCATCTATGGTTCTGATGAATAGTATGACAAAAATTGTAAAAGACTTGTAGATATATGACATCTTACTGCGTTGTATTCCACCTTCACAACTCCATCAGAAGAGCAATCAAACTGATTTAGTGCCGCAGTTGTCACATTTCATATGCAATAACCTATGGCTAGGAGACGAACACACAAGAAAAGTTTAAACCCTCTGGTTAGTGAGTAAAGAGCTTGTTCTTTTATGCCTTGTGGGGAAGGGAGCAATAAATAGCAAGAAATCCAACAAGAGACAGAGAGGTGAAACGAGGGAACGCAAACGAAAGAGAGTCAAAAAAGGAAGTGGAAGGAAGTGACCAGATTAGAAGTTAAGCAGTATTTCAGGGTGCTTAAGATGGCAACCATAGACTGTAAAAAAATATGGACATAGTGTCCGTGACATCACCCGTTGGTTTCTTAAGAGCGTTTTTGAAGCCTAAAGTGGGTGGGGCCGGTTTTCGCCATCTTGGTAGCACGTCACCTCTCGTCACTCCCGGATAAAATAAAATGGGCAAAGAGGTGGGACGTGGGTGGGATTTGAGGTGCTAATGCTATATGCTACTGGCCTCGTGCTAAAGTGACAGCTGATTGAAGTAAAGCCAATAGTTAAAGTTCATGTTTTTGCCCTTCAAAATGCTACAATAGTTAAAAGACGTAACTAAAAGTGAGACCATTTGTATCGTGATGCATTATTATTCTGCTAGTTAAAAATGTATTATCATGCAGTAACTTACAATATTGCTCTGAGCTTGAGCGTATGACAGTGATTCATGTGCATACATGTCAGTCAGCATGGCATCGCACGTCAAGTTCGTAAAGAGATTTATTCAGTCCATTTTAAAATCAGATTTTGGCTGCCCCTCAATTTCTCAAATGGGTTAAACCAAAGATATTACCTCAGAAGTTTAAGTAAATGCACTAGAAATCCACGCTCATTCAAGGGTGTGCATCTATTGCATGGATGGAGAGAAAGCACTGTCACTTGCAGGATTTCATCTGACAGTGCTCTTGATTTAACAGTTAAAGTTAAATACGCATATCTGTTCCGTGAGAGCAACAGCATAACGAGTGTGGTCTCTATATCTATAGACGTTTTTTAATCTGAACTCCAAAAAGCAACGAAATTGTCAGACATCCATTAGTGCATGCGTGGAAAACAACTGGAAATACAGCGCTGGTTGTTCTCTCCATACTCGACAACGACGGAATCCAATGGCGTAGGCGAAGGTATAATGCGTGTATTAAATTGTATGAAATAATCCCGAAAAAAGCACAAACACGGCAGAGATGGCAAGTACAGCAGCTGCTGGAATTAACCGAGGGTGACGTTAACAGACAGCAAACAAACGGCTAGCAGTGACATCAGCCGCAATCCACTTGTCACTCAAGTGGCCACGCCCTTAATTATGCAGAACTTTAATGCTTAATATAATTTAAACGGATGAGTTGTAAAAAATGCACCCCCCTCACAGTTGTCATGAAGGGCAAAGTTAGCTATATAGACCAAAACCACTTTTTGCACCAGGCTGTAAACATATTTTTTTCTGCTGTAAAGTTGGGCATTTTAACATGGGGTCGTGGGAGATACAGATTTGACTCACTTTTGCTGCCAGCCTCAAGCGGCCAGTCGATGAATTGCATCCGTGTTGGTTTCAAGAGAGAGACAGGGAGGTTGCCGCTTGATGGCAACTGAGGTGTAGACAAGCTATACAAGACAAGAATAGGAGAGGAAGATGAAGAACACTGACCATCAGTGGATGAATTTGCTCTACACAAGCAAGTTCTTTCAAATGAATATTTCAAGTAAATTCCATTCCTAAAACATTACTCAGTCCAGACTCTTCGCCAAATGGGTCAGGGGTTCTCTGTGAAAATGGCCCTCCATGATCTTTGTGCTCTTTGTGAGAGAAGACATCTACAGAAAGATAAGTAAGTAAATAAAGAAAGAGCGAGCAGCATGTTTTATTTAAGTGAAGGTCTGCATTGTGTATTCTCAGACGGAGTGAGGCATGAGCAATCCTAGGCACAGGATTAAGAGAGGGCGACTTATGTTTGGTTGCTTGGAAAGATGTTACTCTAATGGATTCGCTGTAACTGTTTTTAGTGTGTGCCTACTTGGGTAGATGGGTCACCTGTATGAGTGTGATTTGAAATTCTGAATGTTTGCTTTCACATGCTTTCTTTTTTATCTCAACGTGAGGATGGGATTAGTAAACAGACCGCAGTTTCAGCGTGACCTCCTGAGAGCTCCAGGTGGTGCACTTTCTTACAACTCAGTCAGTTTGCCATTGGAGGGATAGTTTACCCCCAAATTAAGATTCTGTCACCATTACCACAAATTATGATTATATTATCATACTCACACTCATGTTGTTCCAAACCTGTTAGACTTTATCTTTTGTGGAAGACAAAAATGAGATTTTCAAGTATAAAGAATTGTTCTGATTGCCCCTTAGTCCCTATGAGGACTGAGGATTTCAAGTTTCAAAAATCAGTCAAAAGCATTACAAAAATATAAAAGAATAAGACCATATGACTTTTATTATGCAAATGAGGGTTATTATCTACCGACCCAAAAGAAAAAGTCATTTTTTTTAATAGGACTGATTCATTTGAAAGATCTGACTCAAAAGAATCATTTTCTCATGAATTAACATTGATACTTCACTTATGAACTCTCATGAACACGCCAAGGAGAATAACGTCTCTTAAGCTCATTGTTTCAGAAGATTTGAAGTATAGTGCATGAGTTGTATGATACTTTATAGTGTTTTGCTTCTTTTTTGAAACTTGAAAGCACCTGTCCGAATTCATTGTCTGTTTCTTCTTTTGTGCTCGTTTTAAGGCAACAAAGTCAAAAAGGTTTGCAACAACTTGGTTAAATTATGACAGAATTTTCATTTTTGAATTAAGTAACCTTTAAAGGTAATCTTCAAGTAAATGTTTTTTTTTTCTGATTTGGTGTTTAACACAGATTCCACTATCTCACAATTCTGATGTTGCCACTCCCCCAAGAGTAATTAAGTTGTACAAATGTCATGTTGAGACCTTGTTGCCAGAAAGCAGCTTTATCATTTCCATCCATTCATTTTCACATCCTTCCACCTCACCACCCATCACTACCCCATCACCCTCATTTCACATTCCATGACAATCTTACCCACATCTTATTTACTGCACAGCCTCCATCTTGTGTTTACCTATGTGTGCGTGTGTCTGTTTGTTTGCTCAACATATATTCAGTGTGATATTTATCATGTGAATTTATAGAGCTCTCCCCCCTCTGTGCTGATGTGACATCAGATTTATTGGACAAGAAGACAGAGGAATGTCTGTTCACTCATGTCCCCTCCGGTCAACATGCCGTTTCTCACTCACCTATTCCTGATTCATCCAAAATACAATTACATTTGAAAGAAGAAATAGGATTGAAGAATCTATCGATCTATGTCATATCAACACTATCCATCTGTTTATCTTACTATCTGGTTCCCCCATCATAGAACCAGCCATTTTCTTCCTTTATTTGTTTAGTTATCCATCAGTCTATTTACCTTATCATGCTGCCAAACCATCCATTTATGCTTCCATCTGTCTGTCAAACAATATTGTGGTATCTATTTGTCTAACTCTTCTCTGTCTATACTCACCCCACTGTCAATCGAAGCTTCTCTAACTATTCTGTTTTCTTCAGCTTGGAAATAGCATTTATCTGCTTAAGCTTGTCTTAGCTGACTTCTGATTCATGCGGCCACTTCCAAGTACATGCATAATCACAGCTGATACTTCATTGTTGTTTGTATTTGCGTGTTATGGATATGTGATATTTTACTTTGTGCATACAATGTATGTGGAGACATGGGTCGCTGTTCAGGAAACCCAGCCCTGCCTGCCTTTAATAGGAGCCCATCCAAATGCTTATTCCACTGGCAAGCCAGATCTCTGCTGGGTCACTCTCAGTCTTGAAGGATCAGTATGGTGATTTGGGGCCTAGCGCACATGATCCTAATGGATTAGCCACTCACCTTTCCTGAGTTGAACTTAGGGGGCAATGTCCCTGCCAGAGGCCCCATCTGCACCCCGTGTTTTTAGTCATTATGATAACACTATGCATCAAGAGCGACAGTTTTTGTCACAATTTATTAATGCGTTACATGCACTTCCAATTTCGATTAAATGGTATAATTTTTGTCATTAGATAATAGTGATCTGTTGATTTTATATTTTGTGTCTGCTTGTTACTAGTGGATAATGGTGGAGACAGTAATTCATTTGTTTGTTTGTTTTTATAGTAAAAATATTGTATATTTTTTTAAGTAAAAAATTCCAAATAGTTCTTTGGATCACAGATTTGGTGCAGATGGTTCACATGTTGCTGCTGTTCCTTTTTGAAAATTAATATAATTTATGTAAGTATTATTTTTAGGGCTGTCAGTTAAACGCGTTATTAACGGCGTTAACGCAAACCTATTTTAACGGCGTAATTTTTTTTATCGCGCGATTAACGGTCTTTTTGGCCTAGCAAACTTTGTAGTTTTTTTCACATGCTGTTACAACAGGACGCGGCATGCGCGGCGCTGCGCTATGAAACCCATTCATTTCAATGGCTAACGCCGCGCGAGGATGTTTTGTTGCTTCGTCGACCAAAGCGCAAGCGGATCTAGCTAGACCGGAAACAAAACAACAGGCGCGCCGCACACACTTGTTTGGGCTTGCGAGCCGGTCAAATAGTTGGTTAACGTTACGCTTTGAGTGGATGGCGAGCGCGAGACGCCGAAATGGATGCCAATAAGATTCTTAATGGAAAGTTTACTTTTAAAAAGTTGCCAAATGGTTCCATTGACAAGACCAAAGTGATCTGTGTGTTTTGTCGTTGTGAACTGAGCTATCATCATCGCAGCACGTCCAGTCTGAAATACCACTTGATGGCCAAGCACACACACACACACACACACACACACACACACAGCTGATGCGAATTCTCCGCCCTCGTCAATATCAGGACCTCGTCAGTATTTCTTTCACCCTTTTATTAATGGACAGTGTTACATTGAGAGATTATTTGCTCCAAGTGAGAATGTTAGTGTGAAATTGAACACAGTATATGTCAATGTTGTTTTCAATAAAAAACATTTGCACAAAGCAAGCCGATCCACTTTTCCGTGTTGATAAGAGCATTAAAATGAGAAAAAAATAATGGGACAAAAAGAAAATCAAGAGACATTTAGAATAGATAAAAATAATTGTGATTAATCGCGAGTTAACTATGACATTAATGCGATTAATCACGATAAAATATTTTAATCGTTTGACAGCCCTAATTATTTTATAATTCCATTAATTGGATGTGCATTAAAAAATTTATCATAACCTATACACTTTTTCATATAAATATATATACTGTGTGTGTGTGTGTGTGGTTCAGCTATTCCCTACAATGTGGGGACAAAATTGGTTGAAAACTTGTGGGACAAAATTTCGGGTAATCATAAACAAGCGTCTCTGTCTCGCACACATGCAAAACTTTATCGCACATGTGATATTGTGGTAAATTTATTCATCGCACAGACTGATTTTTTCATAGCATGTGCGATATGTGAAATTCAACTGTTCAGCCCTGTGGTTGAATGTAAAAATGTTGCATACGCACAAAAAAGGCGCTGATATGTGTGTACACAATTTTCCACGCTCATATCGGGATTTGTCAAAAATAAACAGTGTAAATGTGTACGCACCGTCCACACTCTTTTACTGGAGTGAGCCTCGTAATGAAGTAAACAGAATAATTTTAAACTGTTTTCATTTTGATATACACATTTAGATTAAAACTTAGATTACTTAAAAGTCATTATCCAGAAGTTAAACAAAAGCTATATGAATTTGTACACATGTGGCATGCTACGATGACATGCTACGTTTAACGACAGTGAGGAGTGCTAGGCCTTGTGCTTGCTGAACTCATGTTCTAAGAAAAGGTTTCTCTTGAGAACAATGATCAATGATGCACACTTTTGTTCAGTGGTAGAACGGTCCATTGGCCGGTTTGAATAGGTCCGATGACAATACTGTACAACCACTACTGCAAGGTTGTGCTGTTGATGATGTGTGCAGGCAGACAGTAATGATAACTCTTGTGATCTTCCCAACGTTATGAAAATGACAATTGCATTTGAAGGATAGAATTTGAAGGAAACTGTAAGTTTTATTAAAATGTTTTGTCAATGACACGCTGAGTCAGACAATTGTATTTAAACTGCAAAATAAAATATAAATCTGTTTCCAATAAAAATATATAAACATTCTAAAACATGTTTACCTTATAGGCAAAATTGCATACATTTTATTTGTTTAAAAAAATACTATTTGGCCAGTGAAAAAGAAAGAATAACTCTTCTCTGACAACTTTCTCTGAAAAGTAGGAGTATTTTATACATTACTTTTACGGATATTTTGATATATTTATTCTATAACCAGACAAGGATACTAAATGAGTTTTAGCAATGTAATGTGACTGCACAAATTATTTAAACCATTTATTGTCTGTATTTCATATTTTCCTAATGTCTTGTACCATTAAACATGGTATCACATAGATGGGAATATGCATATGGAAATATGCAGATGAGGATGTACATAGTAAAACTAGATGTTGTAAGATGGTCTGCAAAGATGCACATTCAGGATGAAATCTACGAAAGGTTTTACACGTGAGGCCCCTGATGGAACAGCACGGAAACCAAACGTGTGTGTGTGTGTGTGTGTGTGTGTGTGTGTGTGTGTGTGGTCCCCGTATTCCCTACGTTATGGGGACCAAATGTCAACAGAAGTATAGTAATACCAGTAAATGTTATCCTTGTGGGGGACACAAGCTTACAAATTATACAGAATGATCTTTTTTGAAAATCTAAAATGCAAAAAAGTTTTCTGTGATGGGTAGGGTTAGGGTAGGGTTAGTGTAGGGCGATAGAATATAAAGTTTGTTGTAGATTATAAAAACCGTTACATCTATGCATTGTCCCTCCTAAAAAAAGTTGTGTGCGTGTCCATTTAGGTTTAGTATTTTAATTAGCATTGTGTTTTCATTTTGAAAATCAATTCCGCTCAATCCCACAAATTAAGAATCACACAAAATCAAGAATCCCACAAAATCAGCAAAGAAATTTGAAACAACAAATTTATGTAAGTTTTCACTTGACCTTTTTTTAATAGCTTGTATAAGAGCTAATATACACCAATATCTTCTACATAAAGTATACAATCCAAGTGTTGTTGTTTTTTTGTTTGTTATTTTTGTAAAAGGATGATTGGCGAGTTCTCGCCTGCAGTGCTTAAGAGCGCAAGCTGTATTTCTGTTACTGCACAGGCACATTCCTGTATTACTACTGAAGTTTGCCTCTCTGCGTAGCTGCAGAGGTGATGATTAGCACTGTAGATTAGCCTCGGGCTGCGATCTATTGGAAAATATTTTTCATCTGACGGTTTGATGCATGTGTGTGTGTCTTTGCTTCTCTGTTCCCTTCTTTTGAGTTTCTTTTTGTTTCAGATCTTATATTCTGCCATCTCTTTTGAAAACCATGCTGGTTCACAACTCAGAGACTATCTTGTCCATATTGAGGATCCCAATGAAAAATCTTGGCAAATGTGGCCGTCGGCCATTTGATATCCCATCAAACAGGGTCCTACTGCTGTGCCTGTAAAAGAGAAAGAGACTGGGCCTGCCGGCACTGGACGCCAGCCGTAGTTTCTCATCCCTTCCCCTTGTTTGTCCCGGGAACAGATCTGTCAGGGCCTTCCTGCTGCAGAGATAAACTAGTGTCTCGCTCTCTCTAAAAATAAGCATTTGTTTATCGACATGTGTAGTGATTTCCAGCTCTCCTGTGCCGTATTGTGTGCCGAGCTGTCAAGAAACATTACTCTAAGGCCTGGCTCTCCTTTCAGCTTTGAGGAGCTCAGAGAGAGTGCAGCCGAGCAGGACAATGCAGAGTGCTGGGGGGCAACAGGCTAGCGAGCCTTCGCAGAAATCTGCTAAGATGTTGCCTTTTTACCTCGGCTGTGAACCTCCTTCTTTATCGAGAGCTTGATACTTTAATGCATTCTTTAAAGTAGAAACTTTGGAAAGTGAAGGGCAATGCGGATATCGACTATCTGGGTCACCTATTCAAGGTAAAGCGAGTGTCTAAATGGAGCCTGGCTTTGATTGAAAGCCGTATTTGATGAAAGGGGAAAAAACTCAGATCCATGCTGACCAGTTTTGACATATTTTAATTGCTGCCTTACTTCATTATTTTCATTAGTCTGGGTCTTAGCAAACTGTCAGATCAGACGTTACACCTCCCATCTTTGTTTAGAAATGGCTCCGACAGAGATTTAGGGAGAATGCAGACCAGACCTCCAGCTTATCTGAGCTCTCATCCATCTTAGTTTGATGAGGAAAGCTCATGTTTGTGCTCTCCTTTAGTGGATCTGCGGTGGCTGTGTTTGACAAATGCCCCACACTCACTCTAAACATCCGTAATTTCAGCAGAGCGTGGTTACTTAAAGGGATACTCCACCCAAAAATGAAAATTCTGTCATCATTTACTCACCCTCAAGTTGTTGCAAACCTGTATGAGTTTCTTTCTTCTGCTGAACACAAATAAAGATATTTTGAAGAACGATTGGAACCAAACAGTTGTGGAGCACCATTGACTTCCATAGTATTTTTTTTTTCTACTATGGAAATCAATGGTGCTCCAAAACTGTTTGGTTCCAATCGTTCTTCAAAATATCTTCATTTGTGTTCAGCAGAAGAAAGAAACTCATACAGGTTTGCAACAACTTGAGGGTGAGTAAATGATGACAGAATTTTCATTTTTGGGTGGAGTATCCCTTTAAACCAGGATTTCAGAGTCTCGTCTCGCTTGTGTTTCTGGTATCTCTCTTGCTTTAGTTAGGGCAGAGAATGCACTTAAGAGCTCACATCTCAATGTGGAAAACGAACCAGGATATCAGCCAGTACTTAAAGGATTAGTTCATCCCAAAATGAAAATTCTGTCAGCATTGTCAATTCAAATCCTTGTGACTTACTTTCCTTTCACAAAAGGTGAAATTTTGAACAATGCAGTTGGTCGTTGTTTTTCATGTCTACAATAGCTTTGTGTAAATAAGAGAACATTTAAGTTTATATTTACTGATAACGATCACATCCATTGTGCGACAGAATCTGTGAGTTAAACTGGAGAATCGGATCAGTCCAACTTCTTAATAAATTGTTCAGACTGTTTTTTTTTTAACTGAATCAGACAATTTATTAAAAAGATAACTCAAGAATGATTTAATTGCAAATCAGGCATCACGACTTCTCTCATTAACATGCCAAGTTTGTCAAGATTATCAGTGAGCATTGATTTAAATTGTCAGTGTGTTCTTCACTCAAAGCTACTGTAGATTTAGCTACTGTAATTTACTTCAGAAGAGGAAATATAGTGTACAAATCGTATGACCTTTATTTATGCTTTTTTGACTTATTAAAGACTGTCTGTCCCAGTCCTCATTTACTTTCATTATATATGAAACAAGGTCATGAGGGTTTGATCTCATATTGTTGTTACTTTGGACTTTAGTAGCTTTTCAAAGGCGTACTCACTAAGTAGTACATCACTTGTAGTACATATTGTACTACAAAGTACAGTATACAGCAGGATTTTTTTTTCCTAACCATTTTTCAGTGCCAAATAATTATACTTTCCAGCTATTTCCTGCATTTTTATTTTCTCACTGAAATGACTCATGCCCATTTCTGCATTTGATTGAGATACAGCTGCTTTTTTCAAACACGCTATTTTAATATAGCTTGGTGTGACAAACAACCTCAAATTAGACCCGGTCATGTGTTATGTAGATATATATTTATTCGGCTGTTTTTTTAGAGGTTTGTAAACAAAGTTTCATCCAGATGATTTGAAACACATCCAAATGTTCTACCTCACTTTTTTTATTTTCTAGTGCAAACAAATACTTTTTTGCCATAACACATGCCCACTTATGTTTTAGTTTTTACCTTCTTGACACAAATCAAGTTTGCAAGGCTTGAAATTACACTTTTCAGCTGTCTCAGAGTTAGGCACCTCTTTGACCTCTTGGACCATTCTGTACTGCTGCAGCTGAAGTAACCTTACCAACTGACTCTGCTGCTGCCTCAGAACAATTACTCTCAGAGCTTTAGGAAACCTTGGTTTGTGCAACTGTGGGTTTAACTCTCTCACCCCCATAACTTACAGCTGAAGAACCTACACCATCACATCCTCTTAATATGTCCTATTTCTGGTGCTCCACTCCATACCCATGAAGCTTGAGTCTGGCAAAGGCATGCTGAAGATGAGAAGAGAAGATAGCTGCTCTCTGCTCTCTCTCTCTCTCTCTCTCTCTCTCTCTCTCTCTCTCTCTCTCTCTCTCTCTCTCTCTCTCTCTCTCTCTCTCTCTCTCTCTCTCTCTCTCTCTCTCTTCCGGTGCATGCTGGGAGCGTTTTGGGGTGTGCGTGAGGGTTTTCATGAGGAGTAGGCTACGGGAGTTTTTTTCGTATTTCTATTTTCTACTGCACGTAAATAAAAATGTATTAGAAGAGGAATACTTCTTTGACTAAGGGAGCAGAGATTTTGTTTATTTGGAGACTTTTGTGACGGCACTGAGATGGCGTCTCGCCCCGCGGCCGCGGAGGTGGTGGTGTCACCTGTGTCGCTCCGTCACGGCATCAGGTGTGTGCCTGCACAAGGCGTGACGGTGGAGGATGTGTTACTGGTGGTTGGAGAACTAATTGGATATGAAAACATTTCTTCGGCGTCGAGGATGAATAAGGCGGTAGTGGTGTTTGTAAAGGAGGAAGAACTGGCAAATCGGTTGATAAGCGAAGGAATTGTGGTAAGTGGAGATTTTCTTACCATTTCACCGCTGGTAACGCCAACGACCCGTGTAACCGTGTCTAACGTTCCCCCTTTCATTCAGAATGATGAAATTGAAAGAGCATTAGCGAGATATGGAAAGTTTGCAAGTGGTATTAGAACTATTCCACTGTGATGCAGAAACGAAGCTTTGAAGCACGTAATGTCTTTCAGGAGGCAAGTGTTTATGTTTTTGAATCAGCCAGAGCTGGATGTATCGTTTAGAGTTGGCCACGAAGGAAAAACATATGTGGTTTATGCTAATACTGGTAGCATGAAGTGCTTTGAGTGTGGGGATATTGGGCATAAGAGGATGGCGTGCCCACATAAGGCCCAGGATAGGCAGGAAAAGGTAGCTGAACATAGCGCTGCTGCTGAGGATGTTCAGGAAAAAAATGAAGATGTCCAGATTAATACTGATGAAACTAATTATGAGAAAGAACCAACTCAGATTACAGGGGAAACGAACGTTGTCAATGTTGATTTGATTGACAGTAATGATCAGAATGATGATGTTGATGAAAACGAGATTTCTATTGGACAAAATGATGCATCTAGAATAGGGGAAAGTAGTGTGATGACTGATGATGTCAACAAAGCAAAAGTAAATGTTGAAATGATTCAAACTGACGATTCTGGAGTGTTTAACAGTGTTGAAATGTGTACTGATTCTGAAATGGGAGATGATGATAATTTCTCTGAAATTTCAGATATTGGTTCACAAAGCATGGAAGATGCATATACACTGCAAGAAATAAATGACTTTCTTGATACAACTTTTGGAAAGACTGTGGAAGTCAAAGATTTTTTCCCAGACATCGGGAAATTTATAGTGTCGGTGACTTTGTTACAAAAAAACGTTAGTCTTGAGGTTCTTAGCAAGCAGAAAAGATTTCGGTTAAGGAAGATCTTAACAAAGTTAAGAAAGAGTAAGGCAAACGCTTCACAAAATGATTAAAACACAAAGGGTGTCGGCTATTCTTTGTCTTTTAACTCTATTTCTGTCCTTTTTATATCTTTCCCTTTTTATGGAGTTTTTGAGAGCAGGCTCCTTAAATATAAATGGGGGTAGGGATGGAAATAAGTTGGCAATGGTGTCAGAATTATTTAGAATTAAGAAGGTGGATATTGTTTTTTTGCAAGAAACACATTCTAATATAGATAATGAGTCGGAATGGGATAGATGGTGGGAGGGAAAATGTGTGCTGAGCCATGGGACAAATTTTAGTTCTGGTGTAGCCATATTATTCTCAAAAAATATAAATGTGAATATTTTAGTTGTAGAAGAAGTTGTAAAGGGAAGAGTATTATTAATGCATATAGAATTTAAGGGAACTGTGTTTGTGCTTATAAATGTTTATGCACCAAATGTTGGGTCTGAGCGGGTGGTGGTTTTTATGAAACTAAAAAATGCTGTTCAGAAAATTGGAGATCAGGTGTGTGTTATCATGGGAGGTGACTGGAACTGTACTGTCGATTTTATAATTGATAGGAATGGGGAGGAACCTCATAATGAGTCAAGTGTGGTATTGTCAAAAATTATAAAAGAGCTTAATTTGATTGATATTTGGAGGAAAAGAAATATAGGAATTAGACAATATACATGGGTTAAAACATCTGAGAATAGGGTTAGTGGGGCAAGACTAGACAGATTTTATATTGATAAGACATGGAATAATAAAGTGATGAATGCTGTTATTTTACCTGTTGGGTTTTCAGACCACCACTTGGTTTTATTTGATTTAAACATGAAGGCAATTACAAAGCCAAATTATTTTTGGCATTTTAATGTTAAATTATTACAAGATGCCTTATTTTGTGATAGTTTTAAATTATTTTGGAATAAATGGAAAATGCAGAAAGATTCTTTTGAAAACATGTGTCAGTGGTGGGATGTTAGCAAAATACATATAAGAATATTTTGTCAAAATTACAGTTCACATAATACATCAAGGGTGAAGTTTGCAGTAAAAAGCTTGGAGAAAGACATTCAAAGAATGGAAAGTATTATTTTTAATAATAATGGAACTGGGCAGAGTGAGCTGTTGAATAAGAAAAAGAAAGAACTTGGCTCGTTGTTACAGGAGCAAGTGAAAGGTGAAAGGAGCAATGGTACGGGCGAGAATCTGTTCTATTAAAGACATGGACGCTCCTACATCATTCTTTTTCAACCTTGAAAAGAAAAGCTCTCAACAAAAACAAATATATCATCTTCAACGGCCTGATGGGACTATAACGTCAGACCCGGTGGAAATAAAGAAGCTGGCAGTTAACTTTTATAAAGAACTGTATGACACTGAGAACTGTGAAGTTGAGAGTGCTTCTGATTTGCTGAGTGACTTACCTCAGGTGGAAGATGAGGGGAGAACATTACTAGACAGTCAAATAACTTTTCAGGAGATTACAGCAGCAATGCAACAGTTATCAAGAGGACGTTCCCCGGGAATTGATGGACTGCCAGTTGAGTTTTACCAAGCTTTTTGGGATGTATTAGGACAAGATCTGTATGAAGTACTCATTCAAAGCATCACAAGTGGAACACTTCCTATAAGCTGCCGAAGAGCTGTACTGTCTTTGCTTCCAAAAAAAGGAGATCTAGGTCTTCTAAAGAATTGGAGACCAGTTTCTCTATTGTGTTTGGACTATAAAATACTGTCAAAATGTTTAGCAAACAGGTGAAAGTGTTATTTAGAGATATTGGTTCAAAATGACCAGACGTATTGCATTCCCAAAAGGTCAATCATGGATAATCTCTTTTTATTGATTGATTATTTTTATGATTTTAACCAATTTAATAATTTAAACCTGGGTATTCTTTGTTTGGACCAAGAGAAAGCATTCGATCAGGTTGACCATGTGTATCTTCTTAAGGTTTTAAAACAATTTGGATTTGGAGAGAATTTTATATCTTATATTAAGTTGTTATATTCAAATGTTTTTGTGATGGTTAAAGCTGGAGGAGGATTAAGTGCACCAATACCGGTATCAAGGGGAATTAGGCAGGGTTGCCCCCTTTCTGGACAATTGTATAGTCTCGCCATTGAGCCACTGTTGTGTAGGATAAGGAGAGATCTGAAGGGAATTTTACTTCCTGGTATAAACAATAGTAGTAGGCTGTCATCATCTGCTTATGCGGACGATATCACTGTCTTTATCACGAGTCAAAATGATGTTGACATTTTAACAGGAATTATTAGAAAATATGAGAGGGCATCTTCAGCAAGAATGAACTGGGGGAAAAGTGAAGGGCTTATTATTGGTCAGTGGGGAGGGTTAGGACATCCAAATTTACCGGGTGGATTGCTGTGGGTAAGAGAAGGGTTAAAAATGTTAGGTGTTTTTTTAGGAAATGCAACATTTAAAGGGAAAAACTGGGAGGGAATGCTGGAAAAGGTGAACGCTCGATTGTCTAAATGGAAATGTCTATTACCACAATTGTCGTACAGAGGAAGAGTTCTGGTGGTAAACAACCTGGCTGCCTCTATCTTGTGGCATAGACTTGTGGTACTGGACCCACCTGATGAGTTGATCTGCAGGATACAGAGGACTTTGGTGAACTTCTTCTGGAGTGGAAAACACTGGATCCGCGCAGCAGCACTGTATCTCCCGGTTCAGGAAGGAGGCCAAGGTCTGGTGGACGTGAGGAGCAGAATCTGTGCCTTCAGAATCCAAGCAGCGCAGAGACTTCTCTACCGTAAGGACTTGGTTTGGTCTCAGACTGCAAAGGCAATTCTTCAAAAAACTGGGGGTCTTGGATTGGATAGACATTTATTTTTAATGAACCTGGAGAAGATAAATATGTCTGAGCTTTCGCATTTTTACCGGACAATGTTGCTTTCATGGAGGACTGTTTTTAAAGTTGAGAGAGAGGTTGATGAACCTGGGAACTGGGTTCTAGAGGAGCCTTTGTTCTTTAATCCCATGACTCAAACAAGACTTTTGTCTTCTGTAAGTGTGAGTGCATGCTTACAGAGAAATGGAATTGTCAAGCTGGGACACCTCTTGAATAGAGATGGATGGAAGTCGTTGGAGGAACTTAAAGAATTGACTGGCTTGAGATCTTCACGCTTGACAGAAAAGTTGATGGAGGAGATTGTTAATATCTTACCAAGCAGTTACAGAGAGTACATTGGGAGAGGAACTTTGATGGACATGACAAATGAACAGGAACTCCCAGGAATTAAAATCTCTCATCTTATAAAGACGGAAAATGAAGATGAAGGTGTGGGGTCAATTCTATCTTTTAAAACCCCGCAGCTGGAATATTTTGAGTCTGCATCAAAAAAAGCAATCTACTACTCTACAGTCAAAGTTTTACACCAGGACTCTCTTAAAGGACAAAAAGCTTCCAGGTGGCCAGGTTTGTTGAAGCCAGTCTTCCTCGTGAGGGACAGGTGGAGAGCCCTGTATAAGCCTCCCATAGAGAAGCGCACTGCTGATCTGCAGTGGAGGCTTATCCACGGGGCGATAGCTACGGACAGACACGTGGCACCACCTGAATCCAGCAGTGGGGGAACAGTGTAGGTTTTGTGGGATGGTAGAAAATCTGGAACATTTGTTTTTAAGATGTAATAGGTTGAAAGGTCTCTTTAATCTTCTTGATAGATGGTTTCAAGCATTTGATGAGAAATTCTCAGAAGAAGTGTTTATTGGGGGTGTGATGTACAGATTCTCAGTCAGAAGGAAAGCGTGTTTGTTAAACTACTTGATCGGAACTGCAAAATTAGCAATTTGGAAGACGAGAAAGAATGAAGGGCTGAATCTTCTTAGTACTGATGCTGAATTAATGTTCAAGAATCTTGTAGCTGGAAGGTTAAATATAGAGTTTGTATATTATAATCTTATGAAAAATGAGGGGTGTTTTGATGATATTTGGTGTCTTAAAAATGTTTTGTGTGTAATCAATGAGGGCCAGTTGGTTCTGAATTTTTAATTTATTTTATTTGATTGAGTTTTTTTTGATGATGTTGTGAATAATGTTTTTATTATGTAAATAATAAAGTCTTGTTAAACCTCTCTCTCTCTCTCTCTCTCTCTCTCTCTCTCTCTCTCTCTCTCTCTCTCTCTCTCTCTCTCTCTCTCTCTCTCTCTCTCTCTCTCTCTCTCTCTCTCTCTCTCTCTCTCTCTGTCTCTGTCTCTGTCTCACCTCCCTCTACAGCCCACAAACGGTAAACATTGTGTGTTGACATATGGCCCTCACAGATTTAATCACCTTTATTACATTTTGTCCCTGAAAAAAAAAAATGAAGTGATACAAGTTTGCACCTTACGTTATGTACTTGTGTGTGTATTTTCTTGGTTATTTTCTTTAAAACAACAGATGCATAACCAAAAAGTGTTTATTTGAAAATATTTGCCTCTGCACATTTAATATTTATTGCATACATATTGAATATTTGAATCGCATCAAACATGTAAATAATTCACTCTTGTAATTACCTGTGTTTATTCACATAGTTACTACTCAACTGTTTATTGAAGCTAATTTATTATTCATGGAGAAAAACTTGTGCCAAAGGACTCTCCTGATGATGTAACTTCATGTAATTACAGACAGATGACAGTAATGCAAAATCCATTATGTCGTTTAATCTCTTTAGAAGAATGCACTAGGGGCCATATGGGGCCTATCACTCAATCATACAGTGAAAGTGTCGCATTCAAGCCTGTGAATCCTTCTCAGTCCTTTGTGAGTGTTTGTGTGCTTACTCGCTTTTTAGTAATGTGCTTTTCTCCAATCTACGACCCTAGACTAATCCCATGATCCCCCTCTGCAACGCATTATGACGTTTTGATCACGTTTGATTCTCCCTCCCCCATCAACCCTCTCTAAATGCAGAGGAACAATAGCATCATTTAATTAAGTCCTGGAATACAGACTTTTCTCTAGTGTAAAACCAAATGTTCTTATTTTTTCATCAATCTTTTTCACTCCCATCCTTTTTCTTTGTGCATCCAACCTAAAGACGCTGCCTCCGGGAAAAGCAGGTAAAAAAGCCATCAAACCCGAAAGCACTTGACAGATTTGTGATCAGTGGCACAGTTCTCCTGAAATTGTCTAGTGGTGTATTTTTATTGTGGAAGTGAATGCTTACCCTTCAGAGAATAGCTTCAATATCTTCAACCTTACCTTTACTAGATTTATTAATTGCATCATGTATTTTACTGGACATAGCACTTTGGGGTTCTCTATTTATGGGGGGTTAAATTAAGTACAAAGTCATGGGTAATTTAAATTTAATTTATGGGGACACATATTGATAAGGCAAATGGGTGAACAAGTTAAAACTATATGCCTGTCTGTTTTTGCTCTAGCAACTTTTCGTTGTTATCCTGTAACAATGACAAAATAAACTGAACTTGAACTTGATTGTGTGTGCCCCGATAGAAATTGCTGCTGGTTGTTGTGATTGTTTCTGTATTTTAAACTGAAGTGCCTGTGATCAGAAACTTAGAGAGCTTTTCACTCCAAATTAAGAGAAGTAGGAAGGTCTGTTTTGTTGGTTGGTTTGTATTTTCTGCCCATTTGGTTGAAATTTTTTTTCCCCACCTTAATCTCGTCTTCAATCTATTGAGCTCAAGCAATTATCTCAAGTATTGCTCTGTAGACATTATTTTCCCTGTCTTGCCAAATGCTCCAAACCATCCTATGTTTCACTCTCAAACAAGCAATGATGCTTTCATCCATTCTCAATTTGGACCACAAACTTGAGGAAGTGCCGCTAGTCCGACAAGACAAAACAAAACAATAGCAGAGTTTGGACTAGGCCTTTGTTTACCATCTATTCTGTCATCCACTCCCTCGCTGTTAATGTGGGTTCTTCTTCTGTTATTGTTTCCCCCCTTCTTCATGCTGTATGGTGTCACATTGAGTGTATAGTCATGCCATAAGGAACCATATTATCTAAACAATCTTTTTGAATGGTTTGAATGGCGGCTCAACAATATTATTCATAGCAGTAGTATAATATAATTGTTGTAATTATCTATTAATACTGTACATTTATCAATATGTGACCGTGCTTATTGTTGAGCCCTGGTGAATAGACCTCTTTGTAGAAATTGTAAATAAAATCTGAACAGCCTGTGCTCTGACAAGTTCTAGAAAGTTCTTTGTTTTTATCACTGCTGTCAATGTGCAATGCCCATTCAGTTCAGAGAGAAAGAGACTGGAGGCCTTCAGGCGCTTGGCTTTTTGAAGTGGAAGTGGATGAAAGACTCCGCCGTCATTTCAACTCATATTGTGGTTCCCATGCAGAGTTTAAAGTTCAGCGTCCTCAACTTTCACCAATGCCTGATGAAGTTTTCCTGCAGAGATATGTGGATTTCCTCTCTCTATTTGTGCTCTTAATTTTTCATTTATATGTTCCTCCCTCTACCTTAACCACATCTCTTCCATCTCTTTGTATTACCCTCTTGTTATTATCATTGTCCCTCCCCTGTGGTGAGTATCCTTGTTAGGACAGATTTATATGTCTACTGAAGCTTGAATTAAAAGGCTCTAGGCAAACTCAAAAAGTGGATTTGTTAGCACAAAGCACTTACTCTCATAATCTACCAACACTGAGCTTTCAACTGCACTGTAAGGATTTTAAAACTTGGTCACTGTGACTGTTTTATTTCACCTTTGTCTTTTTGCAAAAAAATGAATAAAAAATGCTTTGCCCAGACAAAGCCATAAAACAGCCTTTTCGAAATGATTTCTAGCTTGTTTTCTCATTGGCCCCCGCCACTGACCTTGGCAAACGAGCTGGACTTCAATTTCGTTTGAAGTATGAATCCACCTTTACTGTGGTGCCCACTTGCTCCTAACTCATTACCTGACATGATGAATGGGGCCTGTTCCATAAAACTATGCCCAGCCCATGGTGGCATGGACACCTGGCACTGAGTAATGGCAGTTGCACGGGCAGAGCTGCCAGGGTAGGTAGGAAAGGTGTGGTGGCTTAAGCATGGAGTTGGCTCTCGAATCTGCAGGGGAAAGAGGAAGGTTGTCCACTCCACCTGCCACATGGCCCCCAACCAGCCCCTCACTACACCATGTTTGGAGTGGAGAGAGCCTTTGTGTGATCCCATAATGGGCTGGTCTTGATTGCCAAGTTCAGCTAGCACATTTAGTACTTGCCTCCATCATATCCCTACTGGCCTGTTTTTTTTTGTTTTTTTGTTTTTTAATCAACTTTTGAACTGAGAATTTTTTAACATATAAAGGGATAGTTCACCCAAAAATTTGAATTCTGGTATAATTTATCATCCCTTATTCCAAACCTGTAATATGATGAAAATTAAGGTCTGAAAACACTTGACCTCATTGACTTTTGTTGTATGGGCAAGGTTTGGAACAACATGAGGGTGAGTAAATGAAGACAGAATTTAGGTTTTGAGTGAACTATGCCTTTAAACGTCACCCAAAGCTTTGTGTTTTTAGATAAGTATGCGCAGCTGTGTATGCACTGGTTTGTACTTGTGTATGAGTGCCATTAAGTATGAGACTGGATCAGAAACTCAATGGTGTTACTATGACACCAGACAAGAAGTACCTGACTCCAGACCATCCTATGCTTTCTTCTTTATCAGTTTGATTTTATTGTGTCTGATATTGTTGCCGGTTTTCTTTTTAACTATTTGCTGCACTCCTATTTCTCCCCTGCATACGTTATTATGTCTTATATTTGTCTTCTGCTGTTGTGAATACACCTGACTATCCCTCTTCCTTGTTCTTTCTTTGAACAGACAACCGTCGCACTGGTTTGGAAAGATCTCGTTCACGCCACAATGCAAACCCTATGGTCCGATGATTGCTTGCCGGCTAAGGACGTTTGCCAAGTGCCAAAGACCCAAGAGTGGGGACAATGCTGAGGAGGGCTGAACAGGGATGGAGAGAGAGCCCCTCGGCATTCACATACATACACACGCACTTGCATACAGAACACAGAACAAACTTCAAGATGTGCTTCACAGCTCCAGACACGGCATCGCAGGATCACATGACACTCATTTCTCTCTGAAGCCTTATTCTTGGTGTATTGGTCTGTTAAATTTGGCTGTGTTTGTTTGTTATTTTCACGATTACGCCTGCTCTGTTTATGTCTCTCGATGCTAACTCCCCTGATCCATCTCATGTCCACCTCGCTATCTGCAAACAATCAATGATTGGCTACGGTTTGATCTCTCGCTATTGGATTTTTCGACACACAAACACGCTCTTGTTGACAAAAGGCCAAAAGCACCGGAAAGGATGCGTGATTCTATATGCATATCAGCAAAAGGACTTTATTTGCTGTGTTGATTGAACAAAACCTTGACTTGACTGATTCTGCCTGCCCCTTTTGGTTTTCTTGACAGATAAATTTAGATTTCCAGTCTGTAATACTCACCATCAGTCATATAATCTCTAATCCCCACCTAGTTTCATACATTACAAATCCTGTATGTAGAGACATGAAAAAGCTGCTGAAATTGGTTTCAGTGCTACCGTCTGTACAAATTTGTGCTGTTAAGGAGCTGCCAGTGCCACGAGGTACCTGAGGTGGTTGAAAGATATTGCTCTTTATCTACGGTAAACACTTCAAACATTCACAGATGTTTCTCTTGCAGAGTCAAAGGTTTTATTAAGTGAATCTGCAGGTATGTGAAGCAAATACGAATCAAAGAGATGCCATTCATTTCAGTTTTCAAACATGTCACAGGTTTTCTTCGTGATTTCTTTCTAAGTCACTGTGCTTTTAGCTTTTAGCCCTCTTGAAGAAGAGTATTTTAGTGAACTGTAGCTTAGGTTTTTTAAGACCCAGTGGTCATCTTTAAGAGCTCTTCCTTACTGACCTACCACATTTACTTCGCCAACTAAGCTCTGTCTGATGTTTGAAAACTGTCCAGTGTTTATCAGATTTAGTACTCAAAGTTTGTCTTTTACAATTTGTAAAATATGTATTTATTCACAGTTTGCCAGATTTTGCCCGAAGCCTTTGATATGTGAACATTAACCCGATTCCAGTGTGGAGTTCTCTTGGATATGAGGATGTACAGCTGTACACTGACAGTGAGGTGATGTTCACAACATGATGGCTGTTGTCATGTGAAAACCATTAGTGAAATCTCTCCACCACCTCCCCTCGTTGTTGCTTGTTGAGTAGTCATTTTCCATAATGTTTTCTGCCCCCCATGTCCATAACACCGCAGGCAACGGTATGTAAAACAGTATCTTATGGGTGACTAGAGCCATACTGACTCTCATACTGGTACATGCCACACAGAAATCATCTGCTTTTGTAAATTAAGGCAGCGTGTTGAGTTTGCACACCCAATGCAAGTATATACAGTACAACGGTAGTGTGGTGAAGAACATCTCGCTGTTAGACAAACCACTTTTAGTCAAGCTTTCTCCTCACACTTTTTGTCATAAACACTCTCAAGAGAGAGAGAGAGGGGGGAAAGGTTGAGATGCAGCAAATCGCAATCCATTGATTTGCTTTTCTAATTAAAACTGCCCTTTGAACGGTTTCCAGCACCACGCAACAAAAGCTGCACTCAGCTCTCATGACTCACTGTTGGTTATTTTAAACTCATGTTAATGGTAATTACAGCATCCACACACTGTCAGTGCAGACACCTCCGACATACATTGTTATTTCCCAGTCAGACTCCAGTTACATGTGTTATGTCACTGGCACCAGATCATTTTTAATCTTTCCGGGCAAAAACATTTTTTTAGAAATCTTGATAAAGTTTTGATAAATGTGCCAAACTTTCACAACGCTAAAGTTACTATACTGAGATTTGATCCTATGATTATGATGATTAATGGAAGATGATTTTGTTCACATCACATTATTATTTTTGTATGATGACAGTAAAGTGTCATCTTATACAAGACCGAATCTAGCAGCAATGCAGCCATTCAGTTAGGGCTTGGGGATGTCATAATTCTACAACGCTAATGTCAGATGTCTATGTCTATGAAAGATACTTCAAAATGATGTGTAATTTATCGATTTTTTTTTTTGTTTGTTTTTTGTCTCTTTCCTAAGAAAACATTGTTTTATACCAGTGATCTTCCCCTCTGTCTGTGATATTGTGTTAGACTTGTGCTTTTCTATAGGCTGATATAAATGTGTCATGTGTATTTGATAGAGAATATATCCTAATGCAGGTTAGAGTCTGCAAGTGACTGACAGTGTAACATTTTAAGTCAGATCCAATACTTTAATTGGATGTTAGGCAGAGACCAGAAAGAAGCAAGAAAATATGAAGTCACTAGGTCCAATTTGTGTCCTCTGCTGTCTCATTTATCCACATTTGTTCGATATTCTCAGTTCAGACTGTATGATGGTGCACTTTAACTTGTTAAATGTAGACCTGGAGCGATCTTTTAATTTGTGATTTCTTTACATATCATTGCCAAAATAGACTGCTTGCATGCGTGGTAACCATTCCTGACAAGTGATTCAATCTCCATTCTCTCAGAAGTTTCCCTTAGTTCTCTCTCATTCCCGCTCATTGTAATTGGCACTTGGAACAAGATCAAAGTTAAATGGGTAAGAACAACTGCAATTGTCTCAGGACATTGTTTTATCTTTTAGGTATTATAAGACTCCATAGCCCTGCCGCCTTTTTGTCATTGATATTGTTTTATTGTCTTATAAGCAATTTATATTTGTAACATCTTTAAGTTTATTTGTATCTGTGACAAAAAAAGGTGAAAATGGTTATGCACACTGTACCCAAGTATGTAACAGAATATCATACTAAATAATAACCACTTTCTCAAAAAAAGAAAAGAATTAAGTGTCTCTTTTTTGAGTGTGACTTATGAATTATGTCTTCTCTAGATGCAGACTCACGCTGTGTCCTAACCAGCCCCTAAAGGAAATATTTAGGGAAAGATTTCTCCTCCATGGAAATCTGAATGGTTTTGACCTAACTGAACTCACCATTGTGGCAAACATCAGGACATTCAGTCAGTCAGATGATTTCTATGCTCTTGTAGAGGAGAGTAGGCAACTGCAGTCAGGTGATGAGTCAGTAAGGAGTAATTTTCACTTCTCATAGTGGAATAAACAAATACATAAGCAAGCAGTGGGTATTCTTTGTTGCCAGTGAAGTGCATGCATTTGAAATGTAGCTGCTTTAACATAAATATTAATATTAAACTATACTGTAATACAGTGTACCTACTATTTGATTCCTTCCACATCGGTTTCCATCCATTTTTTAGTTGAATAAATGATTTCAAAGATGTGATTAAAATCATATATTCTAAAAAGAGTTTTTGGCCGTTCACAGTTCACACATTATTCATATACATAAAAATGACATTAGAGGTACTACACTAAAATTTTAGTCTATTAAAGTAACACTATGTAGTTCCCTTTCACTTTGTATTGCGTAGCTATACGCAGTGGGAAAGCTCATTTTTCTCGATTTACTGAAACCTATATGTAAAATAAGCCCATTGAGCGTCTGGCTCGCTCATAGGCTGTGCTGCAGCAACTGCACATCCAATGGCGCGGGCGCCTCTGATGTGCGACCAATGAGATCAGTCTATGTCATTACACGTCATAGCCCGTCAGGGGGTGTGGCCTCAGCCTATATTAGTCCCCGAATTCGCCATTATAGCAGATTTTACTCCTTCAGCGACAACTGCATGTCTCTGACTGTTTTACTAAGCCTTCGCCGTTTGAACAAGCCCTTCAGCCTGAGCGAGCATAATCTCATCGGACTACACCTTCTCAGACGTTTTTTTCCTGACGCCGGCTCACCTGTGGCTATCCGGTGTAGCACCAACCAGTTGATCACATCGGCCATTTGATTAAAATACTGGACTGCTAATGTGAAGACACAGCCTATCTCTTCATGAACTGCGACACGAGGAAAATGGTGCTTGGACTTAATTGAATTACCAATAATGATGTGCCCACGCTGCGTTTTTCTCTGACAAGTAAACAAAGAACTGCACTATTGCACCGACATGTGACCCATTACCCATTAAGCCGCTCTTCCTGGAGATCCGCTAGGTCTCTTGAGATAAAGATCTCAAACACAACTGGCCATTATAACAGATGGTAAACTCATCAAATTCGAAAGAACGCACACACATACACGGAATTCCCAGAGAAGAAGATGAGCAAAAGTTCACCACTTTTCCGAACGCCGATTGAACTCTGAGACACATACACACACACACACACACACAGGAACAATCATTCACAAGCTTTGTGGTCAAAGCACCCCTTTTAAATGTATGAAATGTTTTTCTTGTTGTGTTTCACGATCCCCATGTGACCAATGGCTATAACTATAAGCTTTGTGGCATGTAATCAGATTTGATATGCGTCTAATCACGAAGGATCATGTATCTTTATCTTACTAACTCACAATCATACCGGTATCATTGTGATCAGAAAAATTCAATGATATCAAATACTTAACCCGAAGTGCAACATGAGGCATTCTTTTATTAATACCAGTTTATAAGTGTATTATGACTCAGTTTCTGACTCCTCTGCACATTGTTCAGAACACCGTTCAGAGCAAAGGTGGTGACGTTATTGGCTCTTCCCCCTTCTACGAGGATGGGGAGGTTAATCTTCTCTGCCCTGTTAGGGCGCTGAGAATTTATCTGGAGCGTTCTGCGTCGTTTGTACAATCAGAACAGCTTTTTGTCTGCTTTGGTGGTCGATCCAAAGGGGATTCAGTCACTAAGCAAAGACTATCTAAATGGATAGTAGATACTATTGTGGTGGCTTGCACCTCAGTGGGTCAGGTTTGCCCTATAGGTATCAGGGCCCATTCAACCAGAGGCATGGCCTAGTCATGGGCTTGGACATTTGGCTGTCCCATTCAGGATATTTGTGATGCGGCCGTTTGGTCCTCGCCTTCCACATTTATGAAATTCTTTAATATGGAGGTGCCTTCCCTACAGGCGAAGGTGCTTTCGGTATGATTAGGGCCCGAATGTGTCCGGTCCTGTCATTAATATTACGGTGCACAGTCACATTCACATATACTCTGCTCGCTTGTCTCCGTCCGCTCTGGCATCCTCTGTGAACGGCGCTTTTTCTTGCGCGGCTCGAGCAGAGGGAGAGAGAGAGAGAGAGCGGAAGCCGGATCATCGTCGAAAACGGCCAGACGACCCTGCAGGGTCGTTAAATCCATCCCGTCGCACTCAGGGCAGCCGCAGTCATGGCCAATCAGGAAGCGCATATGTGCCGGTCTCCGCCGACGAGCGGGCCTCTACACGAGGCACAGGTGATGCGAGGCATTTAGAACAACGCCTCGGAAGTTTGCTCTTAAAATTATTTTCTGTTGAAAACCAGGGCCCGTATTCATAAAGAATCTTAATGCAAAGAGTAGCTCCTAGTGACAAAATTCTAAGAAAATTCTTAGAAATGTGGGCGTTTACTCTTAAAATTAAAGAAAAAATCCTAGTAAAGAAAAAAATAATTCAGAAAGCCTTAACCCTTAAAAGAGGTCTTAAGGTCAAAATTGTTAGGAGTATGGATGAGGACTTTTAAGAGGCTTAAGAGTTTCTTTAGCTATAGATGAGATACAGATGAGATGAGATGAGATGAGATCGTGCAGGGATCATGTTTGTGACTGATCTTATTAGAGACACGCTAATATCTCAGACACAGCGCAGGAATGCCATAACCCCAGAAATGAAAGTAATCACTACATTAAGATATTTGGCAAATGGAAAAATGCAATAAAGCAGCAGTGATTTGGGTCTGTCACAACCTTCTGTAAGCAGTGATCACACAAACATTACAGCACTTTCAGAACCTCTTATTGTGTCGCAGTTCATTTAGTTTCCACTGGACATTCCCACCTTGCAGGCTCAAAAAAACTGCAGTTATGAATAGCAGGCTTCCCTGGTGCGCACAAGCATGGGGAATGAACCGTTAATCATTTGCGCTATAAGCTCCCACGTCCGCTTTTCCGCTCCATGCTGTGACACCCGGCCTGAATTTTCCTTTAATGATGGCCTAGTGTTCATCCACTAACTGGGCTAACAGTAAACACGGTTCTTCTGACCAGTCGGACTTTCTCGTCTTTCTTGTTTTTTAATCCATGTTTGCTATATTAAAACAAACATTCAAACCACCACTTAAATAGACAGCAATCAGTGTAATTGGAAAGAGTGTAACCATTTTTATCATTCTAAGCCAATCAAATACCTTAGGAAATTAACAGCAAGGTAAAAAAAAGGATTTATATACATAAATATAATGTGTGTGTGAGTAAACTCTATACTTAAAATGGCTCTTTTTTTTTTCCTTCTTGGACAACCAACCAATCACAGTCTTCAAAAGATTGTGCCATACATAGCAATGGGGTCAGCCCCGCCTCCTCACTAAAATGAGAGTTTTTGTCTTTTCCTTACTCATAGTTGCTCTCAGATCGTTCCCGAATCGCTCTTAAGCTAAGACTCCTACGTAAAAGTTTTTAAGCTAAATTAAGAGTTTTCTGAGAGGATTCTTAGAATCTTTATGAATACGGGCCCAGATTTTTTCCACAAAAATTCATTTTTCCCCAAAAATAAGTCTGGAAAATAGGGGGGTCGTCTTATATTCAGGATCGTCTTATATTCAGGTATATACGGTATATGAGACCCGCTTTGGCTGGTTGTATTGTCATATACTATTAACCCCGACAGTGTCTGGGTTTATTAGCCAAAGCGGGTCTCATATATATATATATATATATATATATATATATATAAATGAATGTGACTGCACCTTTAGGGCAAACCTGACCCACTGAGGTATAAGCCACCGCGATAGTAGATTAGAGTAGTGGATAGAGTAGAGTAGATAGATTCGCTTCAGGCGAATTCGGAGACTAATATAGGCTGAGGCCACGGCCCCTGACAGGCTATGACGTGTAATGACGTAGAGTGATCTTATTGGTTGCACGTCAGAGGCGCCCACGCAATTGGATGTGCAGTTGCTGCAGCACAGCCTATGAGCGATCCAGACGCTTATTGGGCTAGCTGTGCAGCTGCAAATGCGTTTTACATATAGGTTTCAGTAAATCGAGAAAAATGAGTTTTCCCACTGCGTATAGCTACGCAATACTTCCCGAACTCAGGGAACTGAGGTTACGTGAGTAAGAAGAGGGAACGAGTACTGCATAATATCTTACGCTAGGGGAAACCTCTTTTCCTCGAGATATTGAAGCCAAAAAATTATCCTTAATTTTGAATTATTGCAAAACACGTTGCAGCAGCATACAGACATAGGCAAACTCTCAGCGTGCCTATTGGCGGTCCTGCAGCAACTCCAGCAGCCTATCGAGAGCCCTTTGGTGACGGTCCAATGGGGGCACTTCGCGCCCATTGTGTCATGCTCGCGCCCAAAGGGGCGTGGTCTAGCCCTATAAAGATAGCTCGATGGGCTGATTTCACTGGTTTTTCATCACCGAAGCGAACCAGCGCGTAGCAGGCACGGCAAGATACGCAGTACTCGTTCCCTCTTCTAGAGAGATCTGAGGTTACGTTAGTAACCGAGTACGTTCTCTTACGAGAGGTTCTCTCGTACTGCGTAATATCTTACGCTAGGGGAACACTATGCAAAACGCCGTGCATGTGGGGATCCAACACCAAGGTCCCAAGGGCAGGTGCCCTGGGCTCATATAGTGTATAATCACCATGAACTCAGAGAGTTCGAGAAGAGAGGCTAGAAGCATCATTCTAAACAATTTAGCCATAAGAAGGGCTATTTATTATAATAGTGCTACACACAGTTAGGGTGAAGAGAACTTCAGCCTGTACTTAGTGATAGTATGGGCATTATTTTTCCTTGGGAAAAAACTCACAGCCCGTTGAGCAGTGCTCAAGCGAGTGCAGTACTCTGCGCCGAACGACGGGGCAGGTGGTGCTTGACTTTAAACCGACAGCAATTAAGGCGGGAACTTCTAGGTTATAAAACCTTATAAATGTAGACGGGGAGGCCCAGCCTGCCGCCATACAGATATCTTGTAAGGAGATCCCACTAGACCACGCCCACGATGAGGCCATGCCTCTGGTGGAATGTGCTCTAACACCCAAGGGGCACTCCAGTACCTTTGTAGTGTATGCTATTGCTATGGTATCAACTATCCATCTGGATAGGGTCTGTTTCGAGGCGGCTAGGCCCTTAGTGTGGCCGCCGAATGAAACAAAAAACTAAGCTAAGTCTGTCTGAAAACAGATGAGCGAGATACGTAGGCCTTTAACGCCCTACTTTACTTTACTTTCTTACTTTACTTTACTTTAACGCCTACTTTTACTTTAAGGCCTTTAACGCCCTAACTGGGCAAAGAAGGCCTGTGCTCTCCTCCTCATTATGAACCGGTAGGGCAGACAGGGAGATAACATGGGCCCTAAACGGCGTGTTGAGGGATTTAGGTACGTATCCGTGTCTTGGTTTGAGGATGACTTTTGAGTCGTTAGGCCCAAATTCCAGACACGTTGGGCTTATTGATAGTGCTTGTAGATCCCCTATGCGTTTTACTGACGCAAGAGCCAAGAGAAACACTGTCTTGAAAGACAAGTGTTTCATATCCGATGTCCAAATCGGCTCGAATGGGGCTCCTTTCAGGGCTTCTAGCACCATGGAAAGGTCCCACATCGGGATAGATGGGGTTCCGGGAGGATTCATCCTCTTAGCTCCTCTTAGGAAACTAATGACCAGATCATCTTTCCACAGTGACAGGCCAGACACAGGTTTCGTAAACGCTGCTATGGCCGCCACATAGACTTTGAGCGTGGATGGGGACCTGCCCTTATCCAGTAGCTCTTTAAGAAAGGAAAGTACTTCCGTTACCCCGCTGCTTGTAGGTGGAAAACCTCGGGTTTTGCACCAGTTAACAAACACTGAACACTTGGAGGCATAGAGGCGTCTGGTAGACGGTTCTCTGGCCTGCGTGATGGTGTTTAGCACTCCCTCGGGGAGGTTTGCGGGTACCCGTTGATGGCCCATGCGTGCAGGGCCCACCGTTGCGGGTGAGCATGCCAAATTGAGCCCCCAGCCTGAGAGAGGAGGTTTTTCCTCATCGATATAGGCCATGGGGCAGTGCTCTCCAGCTGCATCAGGACTGGAAAACACACTTGGTTTGTCCAGACCGGGGCCACAAGAAGCACTGAGCATCCATTTTCTCTTATTCGTTCCAATACCTGAGGCAGGAGTGAGACGGGGGGAAAAGCATAGAGGGGGCAGCGGGGCCAGACGTGGGCCAGTACATCCCTGCTCTTGGAGAAAAACTTCGGGCAGTGAGCGTTCTCTTGGGACGCAAACAGTTCTACCTGCGCTCTGCCGAACGTCTCCCACAGCAGGAGGATCGTCTGCGGGTGCAGAGACCATTCTCCTGCTGGAACATTGTTCCTGGACAGTCTGTCTGGCCCAAATTCAGGTGACCAGGCACATGTGCTGCTCTCAGAGAGCGCAGATTGTGCTGAGCCCAGACCAGGAGGCGTTCCGTCAGCCTGTAAAGGTTTCGGGATCTGACAACGCCCTGGTGATTTATGTAGGCTACCACTGACATGTTGTCCGAGCAGACCAAGACGTGGTGACCTCTTATTCGGGGACAGAAGCGCCTCAGCGCATGATCGACTGCCATCATTTCTAGACAGTTGATGTGTAGGAGCTTCTCTCGTTCTGACCATAGCCCGAAGAACGGTCTGCCTTCGTGCAGTGCTCCCCATCCCGAGGTGGAGGCGTCCGTGGACACCACCTGCACACTCAAGGAAGTCCCCAGGTTTACACCTGATTGGTGCCAGTCGGTCGCCTTCCAAGGTTTCAGAGCTGCGACGCATTTCAGATTGACCCTGAGGCGAAACAGACCGGAGGTCGAAGGTCCGTGCTTTCAGGTTTTTCCTGAAAGCACGGCACTCGTGCTTTCAGCCACCACTGCAGTGGGCACATGCGAAGCAGACCCAGCTGGAGTACTGATGGTGATGAGGCCATGAGGCCCAGCATTTTCTGAAATCTCTTGGGCGGGACTATAGTGCCGCAGCAAAAGGATTTTGTGAAGCGCTGAATGTTCAGTATGCGCTTTGGCGATAATCGCGCTGTCATTGACAGCGAGTTCAGCTCTGTGCCCAGAAAGGATATTTCCTGGCTGGGGAACAGCGAGCTCTTCGCCAAATTGACTGTGAGACCAAGATTCTCGAGGGGTTCGAGTAATATGGTCCTGTGTTCTATGAGCTCTGAATGAAATCGAGCTAGAATCAGCCAATCGTCCAAATAGTTCAAAACTCGCATGTCCTGAAGTTTCAGGAGCGCGAGAGCCGCGTCCATGCACATCGTAAATATACGGGGTGCCAGGGACAGGCCGAACGGTAGGACTGTGTATTGAAATGCCTGGCCCTCGAAGGCGAATCTCAAAAATCGCCTGTGACGTGACGCTATTTGTATCTGGAAATAAGCGTCCTTCAGATCTATCGACATAAACCAGTCCCCTTGGCAAATCTGCGCGAGGATTTTGCTGGTTGTGAGCATTCTGAACCGGCGTTTCATAAGCGCTCTGTTCAGTTGTCTTAGATCTAAAATGGGTCTGAGACCCCCCCATCTTTCTTTGGTACCAGGAAATATCAGCTGTACAGACCCCCTTCGCTCTGAGCTTGAGATACGGGCTCTATCGCCCCTTTGCTCAATAGTGTCGCTATTTCGGCTCGAAGTAGATGTGCTACTTCTGTTTTCACCGTGGATTCGAGGCGCGCCGTGTAATGGCGGGGGCGTCGAGCGAACTGTAGCGAATCGCCTCTTTTTACAGTGTTCAGCACCCATTCTGATACCTCAGGAAGCTGTGCCCACGCTTTCGCGTGAATAGCTAGAGGTAGAATGAAATCTGGGCTCTGGCCGTGACATAGTGACGGCAAGGGAGCTCCGGCGTGCTGTAATGCAGACACTGTGTTTACAGTGTGTGAGGCGGGGGGCGCTCCGATCGCGGCGGGCAGCCTGGCCGCACTCAAATCCGTTTGCTGACGGAGAGAGAGCGGGGCGAGCCCCGTGGGGCTTAACATGTCTGTGAGTGAATGTGGGCGCGGGACAGGGGGCACATTTCCTGCACTGGAAACACCATCGGCCTGAGCTGACTGAATGTGTGTTGGTTTCGTTTTTACAGAAACTGTGGGACATGTGGTGTGTAGTGTTTGTGGGCACTGAGACGTGGGCACGTTCACTACATTTAGTGCACAATCGACATAAGGCGATTTTGTTTGTGTGAGCCCTGCATTTTTGCGGGCTGTGTTTGTGTGTAGAAATGAGCACTGGGAATTTTCTGGCCGGAATACCAGAAAATACACTGCTTATGTGATTTATCTGGGTCACCGTGGAAACGGCATTTGTGTGCAGGCAAGCGGGCCGTGGTACCGGCTTGCTTACTGCAAAATACACTGGAACAGTCGCATTTTCTGGAACTGAACGAGCAAAAAGTTTCAGTGGAAGTCTGGCCACGGCGAGACTGAAACACCGTCGTTTTCCTAGGAGGCTAGGAAGACTTTTGTTGGTTTTGTTTTACAGAAACCGTGGTACATGCAGTGTGTAGTGTTTGTGGGCACTGGGTTGTGGGGCACATTCACTACATTTAATGCACAATTGACATGCATCGATTTCATTTGTGCGAGCCCGTACCGTGGCGGGCTGTGTTTGTGTGTAGAAATGAACACTGGGCTGTGGGCATTTTATTATACTCATAACACCATCGGCTGTGGCCGGAATACCAGAAAATACAATGCTTGTATGATTTTTCTGGGTCGCCGTGGAAACGGCATTTGTGAGCAGGCAAGCGGCCCGTGGTACCGGCTTGTTTACTGCTAAATACACTGGAACAGTCGCATTTTCTGGAACTGAACGAGCGAAAACTTTCGGTGGAAGTTTGGCCATGGCTAAATTTTTATCTGCTGCGAGAGCCGGGATCGAACACGGGTCTCTCGCGCATAGGCTATGAGTTCCGCCACTGAGAAACAGGGGGGAACGACATTAGCTTGTGGAAATAAGAGAGTGTCATGACAGTTTTGTGTGTGTCGGCGTTTGTTTGCAGGTGTGCGTGTTATACAACAGGCTCATTGCTGCAATATTGACATTTTCAGCCGCTCAGAGGAGCTGAGAAATGTTTGGAAAAAGGAGTCCGGCCTCGGCGGGACTAAAACACACCCTTTCCTCATTTTGCCGGTGACGCACGCCCACGGGGGGCGGGGGCAGGGTAGCTTTCTTATAACGTAAAGAAAGCTAGCCGCGCGGCCGCCGTTGTCCGTCAGTGAGCGACTCGAGTGAAGCTGGTGAAGCTGGCGGGAGAACCGGCGAGCTTTCACGGGCTGGAGAAGGCTCGGGGACCCGCTGAGTACGCTGCTTTTACGGCGCGGCACTGTAGCGGGTGGAAGTGCAGTCTCGGAGAAGAATGCCAGGTGAGTCCTCAGAGTCACCTTAGGCAATATCTCGCAGTGAGGGCAGCCGCCGTCGGCAAACGCGAGATCTGCATGATCCTCTCCCAGGCAGGAAACGCATATCACATGGCGGTCCTTGTCGCTGAGTGGGGCTCGGCACGAGCCACAGGAGGATGGCATCTTTAAAAAGACATTTAGATGATGACTCTTTTAGATGATAGACGTGTGAGTCGCTGGGCGAACACACACAGAGCAGAGTAAAGGATATATAGTACGCTGGATAGCGTAGCAGGAACGGCGGCTGAAGGCGGCGAGGTGAAGGCCAGCGACTTCAGTGCAGAGGCTCGTCCCGCAGAAAGCTGTCTCGACGGTGCGGCTTCTTCACTCAGGATCCAGCGATGCAGAGCTTCGCTGAAGAGATGAAAAATCAGTGAAATCAGCCCATCCAGCTATCTTTATAGGGCTAGACCACGCCCCTTTGGGCGCGAGCGTGACACAATGGGCGCGAAGTGCCCCCATTGGACCGTCACCAAAGGGCCGCTCTCGATAGGCTGCTGCAGTTGCCGCAGGACAGCCAATAGGCACGCTGAGCGTTTGCCTATGTCTGTATGCTGCTACGCGTTTTGCAATAATTCAAAATTAAGGATAATTTTTTGGCTTCAATATCTCGAGGAAAAGAGGTTTTCCCCTAGCCTAAGGTATTACGCAGTACGAGAGAGCCTCTCGTAAGAGAACCAAGTAGTTTTTCAACCTTCATAATATATTTCCAAGACCCTTGTGATGGTACATCGACTTACAATAGTCTCGTCTGCCATAGCCTGACGTGGTCTGTATCGCTTTTACTTGCACTATGTAACTTCGGGTTTCGGGTAGTAACCGGAGTACAAAAAGAACTACAAAATTCGACTGCTTTACGGCATACGTCACTTCCCCCACCACTTCCTCAAATTGTCTGTGGCCATTGCAGACATCCCAAGTCTCCCGGAAGTTCCGGGGGTCTCCCGCATATTGACAGCGTCTCCCTGATGCTGGATAAACAGCGAGCGTGCGTGCAACAGTAGGCTGCGGTATGCCAAATTATTTACGACAGCGGTAATGGACAATTCCGCTTCCAACCTGTAGGGCGACCGCAGAGGAAAAGTTCCTAGGTGTTGCTTTAACTCAGGTGCCTGGATCTGAAAATTGTAGCCGCCTTCACATCGATTTTGACATTTTATCAATAATTGATTCTATGCAGAACTTATCCATTGTGCTAGATCCGCCCACAGAAATATCTCATTGGTACAAAATGTGTCAATGTATACATTGATATTAAATATGTTGTGATCACACGGTGCAGCATATTCATTTTGTAACGTTAACTATTTTGACGCTATTCGCTAGTGTAGACTAGACTGATCTCCAGCAGGTTTGGTTACAAATGACATTAGAAATACCTGTAAAAAACACCAGCTCTGCTTTATCTCTATTATTCTGTAATAATTCAGTGGTACTTTGATGTAAATTACACTAAAGACACTAACAGGAACTGGTTTTATTTTCTTTTTGTCAAATGAATAGCATTTATTCAGTTACTGAATTGATGGGTTTTGTGAAGTAAAACTACTGTCAGGAGGAGATAACAGCACTGTCTCGTTTGTTTGAAGTTCTCTATTGTATTGTTTGCTCTCTGTCTTTCCTTCTCTTCACAGTAAGCGCACATATGTTATTTTGCCGCTTGAATCTGACTGAATTATGCTGAAAATCATCATTTACAAAGCTAAATATAAACTGCTTTACAATCTGCTGCATTACTTTCATTGTTCTTTTGACGGCTGGCATTTTGTTCCACTGTGGTTAGAGATGGAGAAGGCATTGATGCCCCTTTGTTATTTCTCCATCTGTCTGTCACCAATCCTCACTGTCTCTCTGTCAGTTTGTCTCTTAGAGAATAGAAAGACACTTTAGTTTTTTTTCCATATTCTGATTTGTGAGCGTCTTTGGCCGTGTTAAGAGTGTACGTCTGCCACTGGGGAGCCGTCCTCTGGGTACCACTGAAATGGAATGGTTGAAATGTTCCTGTCCTTACCTCTCTCTTGCTGTCCTTTCTACCCTGCAGCCCCCTGACTGCGTGGCACGTGTTCAGGCGTGCATGCATGTTTCTGTCCGTTCATCTTTACATCTGTGCCTTTGCAGGGAGATACGTTAGGACACGGCCACATTCTTACTGACAGACCAGGCTGTGCGCATTTTGTTTGTTAGAGTAAGTGATCACCGACGCTTCTGTTCAGTGTCTGCTCGCTAAATCCCTGACACAGATGGAGGCTTTAAAAAAAAAAAACTAAAATAAGATGCAATGTCCAACAAGTGATCAGTGATTTCTGTTTGTAGCACTGATGCATTTGTAGTGAGCCGGTCACTGAAGAGAGCCTAATTTTACAAGGCGCTCTGTTTTGTGCAGGCGTCGGGCTCGTTTCTCGAGTCTCCTCGGCTTTGAAAGCTCATTAGATGCCAGGGCCCTGTTGAAGTCAAGTTATCAGTTGTCCTGTTGCGTTTTCTGGCACAAATGCTCATTCCCTAATTCTTCGAGGTGAAGGATGGAGGCCTGACCTTGTGTTGAAAGAGAGGACTTCAGTTTGGAATCATGGAACATAATGAGAGCAGGGGCTGATAACTTTTTTTTTTTTTTTTTTTTTGTGTAATATATCCTCCTTATTATTTCCCACTCACATAAGTAGCCCTGTCGGAGATCTGAAAGATGAACCGAGACCACACACACATACACACACTTCATGTGTTTTCGCTCTCACGCCGTGCTCCATTTCTCTGTAAACCCAGGGCGTGTGTACAGCCACCCACACCAATTTACACTCTGATGGATTGGCCTTCAACGGGAATACAACATAATAATTATGTATTTTGCATCCTGAAGTACGGAAACTAAGATGAAATACAGAGTTGGTTGTCTGTGCCAATTCTGTCTGCCACTGTTCTTAACTTTGTTTGTGTGTGTGTGTGTGTGTGTGCGTGCGTGTGCGTGTGTGTGTGTGTGTGTGCGTGCGTGCGTGTTCATTTTTATGAATCGTTGCAGTGCACCATGTTGGCTTGAAGCACAAGTGTTCCAGATCTGAATCGTTTCATAATCATATTGCTGACACATCCATCTCCCCAGCCCTGTGCAAGCGTCTGTCTGTCATTGTGTGTATCTGTGTGAGAGTGCACTCTTGGGTGTCCTAGCCTATTTTTGTCCCCTGCACTGTAAAAAAAAAATATATATATATATATTGAATTGTTGAGAAAAAACAAACAAACAAAAAAACCATAAATTAGAACCCCCACAAATGATTGCAATTTTTTGGTCTCCATGAGGAAAGCAGCTTATAAATCATACTAAGTGATGTTTTTTGAAAATGTAAAAATCCAGAAAGTGTTCTGTGATAGGTTTAGGGGTAGGGTTAGCGTAAGGGGATAGAATATACAGTTTGTACAGTATAAAAACCATTACGTCTATGGAAAGTCCCCATAGAACGTGAGTGAGTGAGTATGTGTGTGTGTGTGAGAGAGAGAGAGAGAGAGAGAGAGAGAGGGGGGGGAGGGAGGGAGGGTGTGTGGTCCTGGTAAACCCTACATTATGGGGACAAAATGTCCTTGTGGGGAAATGTTTTGGTCCCCATGAGTAAAACGGCTTATAAATCAGACAGTAAAATCCAAAAATACAAAATGTTTTCTGTGATGGGTAGGGTTAGGGGATTGAATATACAGTTTGTACAGTATAAAAATCATTATGTCTTTGGAAAGTCCCTATAAAACATGAAACCTGTGTGTGTGTGTGTGTGTGTGTGTGTGTGTGTGTGTGTGTGTGTGACATCCACTGATCTGAAAGTCCTGCTGCCTCCTGTCCATTCTCTGTCGTCTGTCCATCCAGTCACTCCTTTCCTTTTGAACCCATCATTCTCTTTCGATGTGATTCAGAGCTCCTTGACATCCTGTCTGTGTTCTGAGGCTTTCCCAGAGGCAAGTGGTCACCCAGAGAGCATTTCAAGGCCGTAGGGCTCATCCTGAGTGTGGACAGGTATTTATAAAGAAGACCTATCTGTCAGTGCAATCACTGTTTTCTGTGTAAGACCCCCTGCTTCGTTCTCGGCAAGGCCTCAGCATCACTGACCTGCATGGAAGGAGAGAGTATATGGAGGTGGACAGAAAAAGAAAAAAAAGGACAGAAGTGACTTTATCACAGACACGATACAGATATCTCCTATAGCTTTAGGTCATTGATTATATGATACAAGAATAGCGTGTTCTCATAAAGCAAGAGGAAACCTCACATAAAGAGCTTATAAGTCAGTGCTGCTTGAAGAGACCTTATTAGGTGTTCAAGCACAAAGTGCTGAAAACCTATTGTAACTGCTATTTGAAAAAAAAAAAAATCCCCTAAAACGCATTGTGCAGCCCAAACCGTAAGGCCTAGAGACTTGAAACTCGGCCAGATAGTAGGCCACACTTTTGGGGAGAACCTATCAGAGTATGACCCCGATTGGCCCATAGGTGGCGCTACAGCAACCAAAAGTGCTAAATTACACATAACTCTTAGACCGTTGGTCCTAGAATCAAGGACCGTGTTCCTTGGCTCAAGACGGACAATATGTATATCTCGGATTTCGATTTGGGTCCCAAAAAATGTGTTTATGGCCAATTTTGTCCAAAACCTACTTTTGCGAACTAGTCCCTGGTTTTTCACCCGATCAGAACCAAACCAGTCTAGGCCTATTCTCTGGACTCTCTAGATCAATAATCATCAGAAAAAAGTAGAAATTTTGCATTTGGGTGGCTGTAACAGGGTCATTTAGAAAAGGGCGGGGCAAAATACAATCAAAAGCCTATAAATCCTAAAGGAAAAATCATAACTTCACAAAACTTGATGAGCATATGTGACATAACATCATGAACAAGCATGCAAAGTTTCGTGAAGATCGGACAATAGGTGGCGCTATAACTGTTGAAAAGCTTTAAAACCATGTATTTCCTATGGTAAATTGCTTGTATTGGCTGTAAATGGTGTTTTCCATCTATGATCGTATAATTTTCATATCATAATGTTTAAAACCAGTGCAGTATTTGTCTTTGTGTGTGTGTGTGTGTGTGTGTGTGTGTGTGTGTGTGTGTGTGTGTGTGAGCAAATGTCTACATATGAGTGTAAAAGCACCTGTGAAAACACTTTATTAATAAGTAGAATGGCCAGCAGAGGGCAGCAGAAGACCACTTATTGGCTCACTCTCATTTTGACAGACTTGATGTTCAGCAGTATTCTGCACTAAAGCAAACCAGTTTTTCCATGTTAACTATTATAACAATCATTTTTTGTCAGAGTTTATCACTTCGTTTTTATTGACACTTCATATCAATGCAGCAATGTGGTAAATCATGGCAAATCAAGATAGAAACATGGTAAATCATAGTAAAAATACTATTACATGGTGTATCATGGCAAATCATGCTAGCAATGTGATGAATCATGGTAAATAATGCTATAACATGGTAAATCATTCTAGAATGTGGTATTTCATGGTAAATCATCCTATAACATGGTAAATCATGCTAGAATCATATTAAATCATACTATAATGTGTTCAATTGTGGTAAACCATGCAAGAACAGGGTAAATCATGGTGAATCATACTAGAACTTGGTATATCATGGTAAACTATGGTAAATCATGCTAGATTCATGGTAAATCATACTGGAACATGGTAAATCATGAAAAATGACAATGAAATGTGGTATATCATGGTAAATCATGCTAAAACATGGTCTATTCCATCTATGATGTCAATGGTTAAATGCTTGCTACATAAAACTTAGTGTCTTTTGATGCTTTTGTGCTTAACGGCCTTAAAGGCCTTAACTGCTTGAACACCGCTAAATGCTGCTTGCAGCTTTAATTTAAATCAGTATTTGAAGAAATACTCCATGTTCATGCAACAGAATTTTGATTACCTTTAAAAATAATTTCCGTTCATTAATTGAAATAATTTGTTATTTTAAAGAAGTCATTCACGTAACTAATTGTACAATGGAAGTAAAGCATGCAGGTGGTTTTAAAAGCCGAAATTTGGAGCTTACTTTTTTGTTGAAGCACCTAAATATTTTTTTCAGCTAAAATCTGTTTATTATTTCAGTGTTAAAGTGATCTAAACCATTCTTTTTAGATATAAATACTTTCCAAGTTATGCATTAGCAATGTAATTCATTTGAGTGGAGTTTTACATCTGTCACTGGTATCACTGATGTATAACGCAAAAGTTACTAGCTTTACAGATTTTTTTATGACAATGAAGTTAAAAGATTGTATAAACTATAAGACAAATGATAGTCATACTAGTCTAATGCTCACACTCAGCCCTGGTTTCACAGACAAAGCAAGCCTAGTCCCAGACTAAAATGTCTGTTTTAATTGAAAGCAACTTGCACTGACAAATCTTAAAACATGTCAGTGTCATTGTTTTTTTCTCAATATGCACACCAGATTTTTTTTTTTTTCTAAGGGACATTAATAAACGCTAATAACATGTCCTAATCAAACTAAGGCCTAACCCTGGCTTAATCTAAGCCCTGTCTGTGAAACCTGGCCACAATGTAAAAGTCTACTTTTAAAAGTATTTTAACACTCGCTTTGCCCAGTGAACTTTTCTTTTTTTTTTCTCTATAAGAGATTAATCTAAATTATTTTCTGTGGTAATCACTATTAAGCTGCAAGTTCAGCTCAATTCAACTCATCTTCCATGGAAGCTAAATGGTTAAGCCACACTGATGTAGGCAAAAATGAAAAAAGAGAGGAAAGACTATCATAATTGAGTTAGTGCCCCCCTGGAAGTGGATACCAGGATGCTTTTCTGTAGATCGTTTCACTCAAAAGTACATAAAAGCCTCCTCAAAGTTTCTCGCTTCTCTTGCCCTCAGCTGAAGTACTCCTGATGGATCACAAACAGACACACACAGCGCTAACACCACTACAATAAAAGTGTTGACCACTCGAGCGGGGATGCACACTCTGTCTGTACTCTTTTTCACCCTAAAAACACAAACACATACATATTCACATGTGCGTTCATGAAAAAATAACGCAGGTGTTCCATTCAGGCCTACTTGCTATCACTCTAAAACCCTTCACCTTAACCCCGGGTCATTAATTATGCTTCAGCTGCGAGGAAACAAAACTTAGTTTGCACTTACGAGATCAGAGCGTGCGAGCATACAAACAAACAGCCCGACCAAAGATGTATTTTATCTTGTAGTCCTTAAGCAAAGCCTGACCTGTAAAGCAGTTTTCTTTTTCAAAAATGCATGAAAGTCTAAGCACATTTTATTTTGCATGGCTCCTTTTAAAAAAAAAAAAAACTTGCTGATATTGCTGTCATTGCCTCAAATATAGCCCCATAACATCGGTATGAATTCAGATCAAAGAAGGACAGATGTCTGCATGTCCTGACAGACAGATGTCTTTGGATGGGACCCAGCGATGGATGGATTATGGAGGATGTTATGAATCTGAGGATTGCAAATGGCCTAAAATCTGTGGAGTCAGCCATGGAAGTGAGGAACAGATGAGTCACAGGCTGTCTGATTGACTCACCACGAGACTGCCTGTGCTTTGGCAAATACACGCTCAAGCATGTCAACATTACTGGTGTAAATGCCAGGCCTGATCCCCCTGCATACAGCCAATGTGTGGTGACAAGCTCTGACCATTCGGTGCTGTCCTGTAGAGGCATTGTGGGGCTTTGAAAACAGACCTCATGATGTAACCGGCAGGCATGCAGTGAGCTTTAAATGTATTTGTAACAAACACAGTTTATAAGTACTAAAGCTATTTAAACATTAAAAACTTGAAGATACTAATGTTCATAGTTTTTGCGGTGAACTACACCTGTGGTTACTCTTGTACTCTATACGCCTCCGTGAACGCGAGTGGAACAGAAGCTGCACACCGGTTGATTCTACAGATTCATATTAGCAGTATCAGGTATGATGAAGTAATATATTTGTGTCTATATGTTACAATTAAAGCAATATAATATGAAAAAAGTTGTGATATTTAATATGAAATAATTGTGATTTGGCTACTTTATAGTAAGTATGTGTCTTAAATTGTGTGACCTATGTGCTCAGGATAATGGTATTGTAATGATGATTTTGTGCAATTCATATTTCTAAACAACTCCAAAGAAACCACACCTGTGGTGAATTAAGGCTGATTTATACTTCTGCGTCGGACCTACGCCGGAGCCTCTACGTTGTAGACTATGCGTTGGTTTTAATTTATACTTCTGCGTTGTTTTCTGCATTGATGCACGCAGAGGGAACATGTGAAACCCGAGGGAGCAGTTCTAGCAGCCCAATCTCAGCGCTTGCGTCCGCGTAGAATTGACGCGTTCTTACATTTTTGGAGAGGTGCACGTCAGGGTACGCCGAAGGTTACGCGCTACACACAGCCTACGACGTAGCTACGGCGGGAGGTCGACGCAGAAGTATAAATTGGGCTTTAAGCTGCATAATGTGCAGAACTGTGAACCACACGTAGAATTTTTCTCTCCTCTTCTTATAAAGTGAATGTATATATTTTTTTCACTTTTATATACCAGTGGTTCTCAATCAGGAGCCTTGAGATTACTGACATTTACACTAAAAAAAATAACTCTTTGAATTAACATAAAAAAAATCATGGAAAGGATTTCCACATAATTAATTTGCTTTATTTCACATCATGCAATTATGTTATTCCAATTTAATGTCCTTACGTTGGGTCAACTTAATTCATTAAGGTTGATTTAACTTATTTACTATGGTTGGGCACAGCTTAATTAAATAATGTCAGTGAATTTAAAAAGGCTCCCTGATATGATTCAAATTCATATATTCATTCATCCAATGCTATATAATTTATTTTAATGTCACACATAATCAGTTTCTAGACTATAGTCATCTATTAGCTACCAACAGCACTTTTAAGCATCTTAAATAAAAAGATTTACTTGCTTCATCTGCCATAGCATATGCTGTTAATATTGCTGAATCAGTGTTCACCCTAACCAAATGCTTTACTCTTCTCCACAATGGTAACCCACTGTAATTTAAATGGTTCAATAATTGCAATGTAATTGAACATTAAACACAATTACGCACTACCAAGTCTTCGCCTTTTCTCATTTTCTTAAAAACACATAAAATAACACTTACTTTTAACATGTATTCTCTCTTAATTCAACCATATGCAAAGCATGCTGGGAACTAACAAGCACCGCCCAGTTTCAGTTAATGCAACACAAATCAATCATGCAAACACAAACGGATTAAGTAAACTTAAATTGTACATATTTAAGCAGATTGAACACAATCAAATTAAGTTCGGGCAATACGGCAGTTGACTCGCACTATACTGCCACCCTCTGGACGACTGAATCTTTTACTTAACGTAAATGGTTTGTGTTTAGACAACACGTTAGGATTTTGTACTGTTAAGTTGAGACATAATTACATACACCTTAATAGAAAAAAAAAACATTTCAAGTCAAAAAACACAATTATTATAAGTAAGCTAAATATAAATATATTATGTAAAGTGCACAACCTTCCCAGTTCATTTTTTTGAGTGTACATGACATTTATTAAAGGTGTGTTGTGGCAAAAATTCATCTCAAACAAACATCACTGCGTAAGAGACACTCAGAGTCAAATTATATAAAATAGAAGTATTTATTCTTGCAAGAATAGGAGCAGTCTAATACACAGTTGTTACCCTGTGCAGAAGAGTGACACACCCCCAGACAGACTGAACTAGCTTTTATCTTAGTTTCAAGGCCTTCTTCCCCCCAGAGCCTTCCTCCCAGTAGTTTTCCATAGACGTCACTAGTTGGCCCACTAAGCTCCCCTGCACCAAATGGCCTTCTGACATCTAGGTCAGAGGTCCTTGTTCGTCTGTTCTCTGGAGTGTCTCCCTCTTCTGCCTCCCCAGGTACATAAACAGAATCCTCTCTCACTACAAGTGAGAGACACACATGTGACATTCTTTGAATAATCTATATTTAACTAAAGATCAATGAATATCATTAAAATCGCCACCACAGGTGCAATCAGTAAAAATGTTGAGTATCTATTAACAGAAATGCAAAATGACATCCATAACTATGTTTTCAGCGGTGTATAAAGAACTTACTTAATAAACCGTAATGTTTTTATTACCTTAGAACAGCGTGTCTCAAAGTGTGGGGCGCGCCCCAGTGGTGGGGAATGGAAACATGACAAGTGGGGCGCGACAAACGGGAGAAAATGTGGTAATTTTTGTGCCCATCTCTATTAATGCCTTTATTTATTGAGCATAAACTCAAAACAAAACAACGACACATTTAAATGCAAGCCTTACTTAACCTTTTCACACGTAAGTTTAAAAGTTTTTAGAGGTGCCCGTTATTTAGATCGTATCCCTTTATGGTTTCCATGGTGACGCGTCATTGCTTGTCACACCGCAGCCAGAATAGCGCTGAATGACTGATTATCTGCTTTTATTTCACGAATTTGTTGGCTATAGCAGGAAATATCTGATATTTCGATTGTCAAATATGAGCAAGTGGATGCGTTTTGTTGTTTAAACACCTTAGTTGAGCTATACGCGATGGGCGTTAGTTTATGCCGGATTTTAGAGAATCGGATCTGTTGGATTTCAAACGTCAATTTATCCACTTCTCCCGAAATACATGAAATTAAGTGGCCGGTGAACTGGGAGAAGCATAGAGTAAACTTGAAAGTTACTTACACGATGTGTATTTGATATGAATAATACGTGTCGTCTAATTATAATGGAAATAATTATTATTGCCGCTTCCATAGCCATAAGTGTGTATTTGACAAACTCTAAATGTATTGCTTTTTTCGTACTTATGTGAATTTAAATGTCTGAAACCTAAAATAAACATTATGTGGTTGAAAACACTGAATTTGTGATGTCAAGCGGTGAGCGCTCTCCGTTTCTGGCTCAGAAAATATGTGTAGCGTACTACAAAACAGGCTCATTGCAGACACTAAATTAGTTAATCACTTAATGTTGAACTTTCAAAGTGCACCAGATTTATGAATTTATCTTTAAAACGTAACGTTACAAACTTTTCTTCCGGGGGAGCCCGGACCCCCCTAGGGGTGCAGAGGTCCACACCACACACAAAATACTCTCAGCCTCAGACGTCACGCCCACGGAACGTTGGCTAAACGTCTGATGCATATGGTACACTTAACTGGAAACACTTCAGGAATGTCGAAGTCGTCATCTGATTGGTTGAATTTTATCGGATTTCCGGGGGGCGCGAGTGTCGCGTTTATTTCCGGTCCGCCGGGAAACAAAGCGCAGACGTGTGATTGCGGAAGAAAAACTGTTGTGTTTACATGAGTGACAATGAGCATTTATCAAGATCAGCTAAACGTAGAATTCTCAAAAGTATGCGAGGTTCACGGGAAAGAAGTTTTCTTCTCCTTCTTTGATTTTCTATGCTGACTGACTTGTTGCACGCAGGTCTGTTGTTGTGAGGACATTTCCACGCACCGAAACGTGACGCTGAACGCAAACGGCCTTATGGGCGGGCCTTGGCCAAATAAAGCTGCTATGAATTCCAGACCTTCAGCCGTCAGTCTGAAGGTCTGGCTACGCGAGACTACACACAAAATGCTGTGGGAAACACAGTAGCTTCAAAGCCCGTCTACGGAAAGCCTGGCCACTCCCTATTAAGTCCTATTGTACCGAATTTTGGTTGTAGTTCCACCAGAATTCCACTGGGGGCGATCGTCCGAGTGCAAAATGAATGGGAGTCAATGGGGCTAGACGGCTAAATTTGTCTCTTTTACCCGATTGTCATTGAGAAATCTCAGATTTGAATGTAGGTTCTGCAAGTTCAACATGGGTTATAGGACGAAAGTTGAATGAACGAGTGCTTATGTCCTTTCGATTTCTTACAGGTTGAGTTGTTGTTGCCCATAACACGCTAGCATTTTGCTAATGGACGCTGATTGGTCAGTGAAGGACTGATTACGACCAGAGACACCGCTTGATGGCATCGTGGCATCCGAAGCGGGACCAATGTTAAGGCCATAGGCGGACTGAACTCTTTATATACAATAGACTGTAAAAAAAGATATTTACCCGTGTCAGATGTGTAGTTGATGCCTCGAGAGAAAAGAAAGTGCAGAAGCATAAACATAATAAATACACAGACGCCCTATTGGCCGCTTTGTGGAAAAAGCATTTTCTGTGATTGGCCCGATTTTAGCAATAACAAAGATAACTGATGGATCCTTTATCTATGGTAATACGATATGGTACAACTACAATGCAGTGCAAATAGTAAATATAATACAGTGAGTAATAGTAAATAGTTTAGTCAATAAAATAAACAAACAGTATACAGCAAATAAAATAGTAATGAAAAGGCTATATAAAATATAGGCTATATAAAATAAAATGACACAACCCTGTCTATTTTTGTTAAATTTCAGTTTTATTGATCAGTAAGAGACATTATAACAGTATAAGTAGCCTAAAAGGTATAATACGTTATACAAGACAAGAAATAAAGTAAACCATTCAGACACAGCAGGATACAACGTTAAAATAGCCAAAATATAAAGTTATGAAACTTCACTTTGCCTTCAGCCAAAACGATTTGCCAGGGAACAAATGATACGATTAATAAGACCAAAGATCTCCCGTTAGATATACACAAGACGAATTATACCTCGTTTAACCACTACTAGAGACATCAGAGCCAGCGGCGAACGTCAGACGCACTAGCCGAGGAAAGGCTGTTCCAGGCGGGGTGCAGAGCGCTGAGACCCGGTGAAAGACTGGTCCTCACAACTCCGAACACGTCAGATCAAACTTTTAAATAGGCGCTATCTTTATAAATAAGCCACAGATTTGAGCTTTAAACAACTACATTGTCGACTGAAAAACTATTAAAACTACATTTCGTGACACAATAGAGGGTATGCGCATGACGTCACCGTCGGCCGGAGTGAATGCGGTCACGCCCACAAGTGGCAAAAAGACTGAGCGGCAGCATTTGTTTTCAGCGTGAATGCCGTGAAAAACACACAAAACACATCTAAAACGGGAAAGAGCTTTGCGATTGACTGTACAACTAGATTTGACCAGAAATCTGAGTTACTGTATATTTTTACAGACTGCAAAAAGCTACAGAACAGACTATATTCTGCATAATTGGATGTTTTTAAATAAACACTGACAAAAAACTATACAAGTTTTAGGGCTGGACGATATGATGATATACAGTATAACATTAATGTAAGTGATCACTCGGATTTAGACCTATCTATATTGTATTTATATAAAACGTTTACAGGCAAATTTTCTTAATTTATTTCCCCGGCGTCGAAATCAGGCACATATAAATGTCAGGAAACACGATTCCTGGCTGCATGTCAATATCCATAGATCACTGACTGGATCTTTGATAAGTTGTAAGGAACACTATATCGAGTCCAACTTTTAGTTTAAACTGATAATAGTTTGTTTTACTCGCGTTTTCGCAGTTTCCCCTATTAACTCCAGTCACGCAGCAGCTCTTCTGCCACTCAGTCCGGCTGAGGGGGGCGTGTTCCGGCGGGGAAGTGACGTTAATGCATTCCCTCTATCCACAAGTTTCCTACGTCCCATGAGGCCTTGCGTCAAAAGTGGGTGCGTCTTCCGGTTCGAAGTAAACAAGCGAAACGTGACACTCATTCATTCATTCGACTATCGATTAATCATGGTAACACTTTAGAATACTGTATCTTACTTACTGCATAACTAATAAGGAATTATTGAAGAATTAGTAGGTAATTCTTCATTAACTACTTCTTCACTGCTGTTAACTACTAAGGAATATGTGTTAACTAATCAGTATGTAATAGAATTTTATGATTGTGTTAAGTAACAGTTAGCTAATCAATAACTAATGAATTATGTCATACCTCCTGAAGAACTACCATTAATTATCTATTAATTAAGGTTCAAGAAAAATAACTATGAAGTAACTACTAATGAACAGTCATACACAGTAGTCACTACAATAATCCAGTTTTTTTTAGCATTGTAGTGGTGGAAGAAGTACACAAATCAAGTGCTTGAGTAAAAGTACAGATACCCCAATAAAATATTACTCCAGTAAAATTATAATTAGGCCATTTTCAAAATTACCTTAGTAAAAGTACAAAGGTAATTAATTTTTAAAGTACTTAAAAAGTAATAAGCATATTATTATACTTAGTTCTTATACATTTTAAACTTATTTTACACCATTCAAGTTCCGGCAATATCACGGTAGCCCACATTTTACAGTGATTTGGTGATGCAAGAGCGCGAGCATTTGCAGCCTCTTCTGGAGAGTTCTCAGCGCCGCCGATTTGGTGTATTTCTTCTGCAAAATACAGGTTTGTGTACGTTTTATTTAATCTATAAAATCATTACTGTGCTGTAAATCATTTTATTTTTGCAAGGCAACATACAGTCAGTTAGCCTATACCGAGCTGAGTCAGTCTTTTTTTGCGTGATGGAAACGCCTGATCCCTTGCATAAAACAAATCATTTTATTCATAAAGATAGTAAATCTATTTACATCAGATGTTAAAATATGTTCTTAGAGCTGTGCACTGTTTGTTTATGGGCAAGTTATGGAGTCAGTCACAGCATATTTCGGCTATAAGTGAAACGCAGGGCGGCGGTCTGAAGTTAAAGCAGTTTCCCTGCTGAACACGAGGCCAGCTCCCGCAAGAGATCCAGCACCACTTCCGTGGAAACGAGACCAGTTGATTACTTGAATTACTTTTAAAGGTTTAACTTTAGATTTTAAAATGTTTGTTAAACGAGTTTAAATGTAGGCAATACATGTTAAAACAAAATATAATCTGAAATAAAGGAAGATATCATGTAGCTTATGATAACGTATGATTACGTTAATAGTGCTTTTTTTACAGTAAGTTTTATTTGAGTCAGAAGTATGTGGTAATTATTTATTACTTACTAATGGGTTCCTTATATTTTCACTTTAGAATACTGTTTTAGGTTCTAAGTAATTCCTGAAGAATTATCTAGTAATTCTTTATTAATTACTAATAAGTTCCCTATATTTTCACTTTAGAATACTGTTTCAGGTTAAAAGTAGCCTAATTCCTCGATAATTATTTGATAATTATTTATTAATTACTAATGGGTTCCCTGTATTTTCACTTTAGAATACTGTTCCAGGTTATAAATAATTCATGAAGAATTATCTATAATTCTTTATTAATTACTAATAAGTTCCCTATATTTTCAGTTCCCCTCAGTTGTTGCCTAAAATACATGAATTTACTCAATGGCATTCTATGCTGAGGAAAACAGACACACACACAGTACTGTATATAAAATATAAAAACTAATCTGAGGTTAGTTGAGGTTGACTGTTCATTAGTTAGTTCTTAGTTATTTTTCTTGAACCTTAATTCGTAGATAATTAGTAGTAGTTCTTCAAGAGGTATGACAGAATTAATTAGTTATTGATTAACTAACTATAACTTAACACAATCATACAATTATATTACATACTGATTAGTTAACACATCTTCCTTAGTAGTTAACAGCAGTGAAGTAGTAGTTAATGAAGAATTACCTACTAGTTCTTCAATAATTCCTTATTAGATATGCAGTAAGTCAGATACAGTATTCTAAAGTGTTACCTTAATCATTAATATTTATACTAAAATGTATTATTTAATTTGTTTAACTTTTTATCAATTACAAATGCAATGAAAATACAAAAATACAGCGTGTTTTCCCACGATGAGTTCTTTATTACAAGATCAACTTGTGGCAGTTAAACTGGACATTCGGTTATGGCTAAACTTGAAGATATGCGCTGCGGTGCTCTGGACTGCCGGTGCGAGTCGGCGTTTTTTAAACAAAGACCCTTGTTTGTTCCTAAATAGTAATAAAAAAGAATCATGTTAAATAAAACCGAAATCGCGATACTCAGATCCACGGACCTGTGTCGCGGTCAGGGAAGGCAGAATCACGATATGCCCTTCCCACTCCCAGAGATATCCTTCCCGTCCAGATCCAATATAGCTACCATATCTTTACTATTTGTATTATTTGAAGTTAACATTATAAAATTTGTAGACCTACACCACAAAACTAGTTGAGGATAAATTATTTAAAATTGGGCGATTCCAGCATTATGGACGTGACATTTGCAGTCAAAATATAAATTCTCCGAAAATGCATTTAGGCTATTGAAACCTCGGTTTATATACATATCATATCATATCATATCAATAAAGGAGTCCAGACATTAGAAATATATAGCACATGCATTTTGTATTTAATATGAGGGAAATACACGAGGGTGACACAAAAAAAAAACTTTAACTTTTTGAAAGCACTGAGCCTTTATTTAAAGTTAATTTCGTTTTGTATTAATTGTATCTTAATTTCAATCAAAGTTTCATCAACAATTTACCTGGATTTAATAAATAATAAGTTGCGGTAAATATAGCAGACAATAATCAAGACACGGAGGCGCTGGCGCCTGAACTGCAGCTCGTTTCATAAATGAGCCGAAACTCAGCGTCTACTTGCCTTACAGACCTGAGAAATATATATATAGCCTATATTATATTAGATATACTATGAAATGTTTACTGTGTGTCATTCATGTTCTGAATATGTTGCTTCACAGTAGCCTTCACTTAAAATCTTTAGTCCAAGATTGTTGGATAATACAATTTGCCACTGAATTAGTTTAGTCCGGTTATAGGCCTATGTACAACCGCGAACAGCACATGTTGTCCCTGAGCTCCGTAACGACATCTCTCATAAAGGTTTGCGACTTATTTTAAATAGTAAAATATTATCTGAAAAACACCTAGCCTCTTCGCTAAATAGCACACAAAATACCATCGGTATGCTACTTCCGCCGCCTGACCGGAAGTTGCACCCACTTTATTTTTTACAGTAGCGCCCCCCGGAAACAGGTGGATAACAGTAGTATTTTTAAATTTCGCGGCTTCTCTCGTCTGTCTATGCGCGAAAGCATAGACATCATATAGATAGACGCCCTATCGACCGCTACTGCCTATTGGCGCGGACGAGCCGTGGTGCCGCCATCTTAAACCGGTCACCCGCTCCGCTCAGTGTAATCTGTTTGGCAGGTGCAATGAGCTGTCAGCGCATTTAATTAATCATATCTCACTGAATACCGAACTGATTTTCACCCAGGTTTTTTTGCTGCAAAGATCATACACGTAGCTACGATACAGGACACATTGAATATTTTACTCACAAAATACAAACAATAGTACAGTAATGTTAAATGTTAAATCTTACTTGTGAAAAGTAATCCCCGAGTGATGGTCCGCCGATTTGAGCAGGAATATGCTGCACAGTGCTCTGGCATTTACTGCTGCTATGCAACGCAAATAGGAGTATGACCGGTTTAAGATGGCGGCCGCATTTCTTGCGCCACAGCGGCCAATAGGGCATCTAGTCTCTATATGATGTCTATGCGCGAAAGCACCAGGGAATGAAGGATTGCCGTAAAGCAGGTCTCTGGTCGTACAATGTGTATGACGTCATTGACATTTTAAAAGACTTTTTAAAGCAAATAAGTGACTCTAAAAAATCTAACACCCAGTAATGTGTAATTTTGTTGCATCTTCTTTCGAATACAACATTCAAATTACTAGACAAAAAATTATATCCTGAGAAAAGTGGATTTTTAGGGGTATTGCTCCATAGACCTCCATTCATTCTGCACTCCGCCTGTGAGCGCCCTCATATGGAATCAGAGTGGAACTGCAACAGTTCAGAACCCGGAAGTTTAATGTGAGTGGGAGTTCTCCCCATATTAGACATTCTCTGGTAGCTTATATGATAGTCTTCGAAAAATACAAAATACAATTATTATTATAAAAATACCTAAAATACGTAGCCTACATTAGGATTTTACCACCTCCGCCTCATTTTGAGCCAGGAAAAAACCTGAGATTATTATTATTCTTTTTAAAATTTGTTTGTTCTTTTTGCATGCAGTTTGCGAAGTGACAAAATAGTAAAGCAAAGCACAACTAGTCCACACTTTTATTTTCTCCGTTTCTGAATTTGATGTTATCAGAGGCAAAATACAAACACAATTGCATTATTATTTTTATCTACTGTCATGTTTTTAAAATGTCATGTTAATAAAATACATTTTAAATTAAAGCCTAGTTTATAAACATTTTGTTGGGGCGATTGAGGACAGGTGGGGCACGAACCCTTCCCTACCTTCAAAGTGGGGAATGGCAGAAAAAGTTTGAGAAACACTGCCTTAGAATGAGACATTTATATCTACATAACCGCGGGAATCCCCTTCTATGAAGGTCGACATATTGTGACGTCATGTTTCTACCGTAGCCGAACGCGCACAAACAGCGCTACAGAGCGCGTTTCGTCACTAACTTGAAAGAGAAGCCGCAGAACCTAGAAGCTAGCCATAAACACCGTGAGTAGTGACTTGTCAGTGGTGTAAAATATGTAGTTGGATTGTTTCATGTAACTTAGTTCTCCCTCGCTGTGTTATGGCTTTGCTATGTGGGGATAAATGTGCTGGTTACGTTCGTGAGACAGCTGATTAGTACTCTTGTCATTGACCATAAAACAGTTACGTTACAGGAATCACCAACCCGTCGAACTTGGAAGCAATTTAAGTCGATCGCGAAGAGTTTTCAAAATCAGAGAAAAAAAGCCTATTGTGTGTAGTAAATGGTGTCTAGGGGATGCGGAGGCGCGCGCGCTGTTACAATCATGTCATGTTTGCCGCGCGCACCTTTGGGCTCATGCGGACGTGTCGATTATAAACAAGGCTTTACGCTTTAACCAGCTCAGCCACAGTAACAGCTCATATTAGCCAGCTAAACTTTTACTAGCAGCTACCCTGTTAGAAAAATATATAGTTGCCTATAGTTTAATGTGGTTCTTCTCCCTCACTGTATTATGGGTTCAGACAATCAGCTGATTACTTTTATTATATTATAGACCCTTGATCCTCACCTGACTATGGCATTGAAAACGTTATCCATGATGTGGTTTATAATGGACTTGTGGTACAGAAACAGTGACAATGTTACACACTCTTGGCTTACTCTGGCTATTCTCTGCTGTCTCAGACGACGATATGTTTGTCCCGTTTTAGCCACCGTTTTAGCTTCTTCGAAAGGGAGGGGTGAGCAGTGGGCTGAGCCCTTAGTGCAAACTCGCAACTGAACCACTAGATGCCGCTAAAAATCACACACTGCACCTTTAATTCAGCAGACGCTTTTATCCAAAGCGACTTACAAATGAGAACAAAAGAAGCAGTTCAACTAACAGTAGGACAACAATATGCAAGTGCGATGACCCCTCTCAGTTTCATCTAACGTCCATGAATTATTCTTTTTTTTTTTTTATAGAATAGAAGAGAAAGTGTTAGTGTTACTGGATCAAGTGCTGCTGAAAAATATGCGTCTTCAGCTGTTTCTTGAAAGTGGCTACTGACTCTGCAGCTCTGGTTGAGTTGGGCAGATCATTCCACCAGCAGGGAATAGACATGGTAAAGGTCCGAGAAAGAGATTTTGTGCCTCTTTGAGATGGGTCCACAAGACGACATTCGCTTGCAGAGCGCAAGTTTCTGGATGGCACATAAGTCTGAAGTAATGAGTTTAGGTAAAAGGGAGCAGTGCCAGTGGTTGTTCTGTAGGCAAACGTCAGTGACTTGAATTTAATGCGAGCGACAACTGGCAACCAGTGCAATTTTGTTAGGAGAGGAGTGACGTGTGCTCTCTTTGGCTCATTAAAGACCTCTCTGGCTGCAGCATTCTGTATCAGTTGCAGAGGTTTAACAGAGCAAGCTGGAAGACCAGCCAGAAGAGCATTACAATAGTCTAGACTGGATAGAACAAGCGCTTGAACAAGGAGTTGTGTAGCATGCTCTGTTAGGAAGGGCTTGATCCTCCTAATGTTGTGCAAGGCAAGGCAAATCTGCATGACCGGGCAGTTCTAGCAATGCGGTCTGTGGAGTTCAATTGATCATCAATTACAACCCCAAGATTCCTGGCTGACCTTGAAGTTATGGATGATGAGCCTAGCTGAATAGAAAAGTTGTGATGATGTTTTGTGTTGGCCGGCACCACAAGCAGCTCTGTCTGCGCAGGATTTATTTGAAGGTGGTGGTCCTTCATCCAGCCAGCGATATCTGTCAGACAGGCTGAGAAACGAGCAGCTACCGTGGGATTGTCAGGCTGGAATGAGAGGTAGAGTTGTGTGTCATCAGCATAGCAGTGATAGGAAAAGCCATGTCTCTGAATCACAGATCCTAGTGATGTCATGTAGATGGAAAAGAGAAGTGGTCCAAGCACTGAGCCCTGAGGCACCCCAGTAGCTAGATGTTGGGTCTTAGACACCACACTCCTCCACGACACCCTAAATGACCTATCTGAGAGGTAATTAAATTCATTTAAAATAAAGACTGTTAAAATAAGTTAATACAAATAAAAATTCAAGTATTTCCTTATCCTTGATCTTTATCCAGTTAATCACAACTGCTATATGCACTCTGTATGATATATATGAGTGTATTCTTAAAATTCTTGAAAAGTCCACTACAGTATGTGCAGCACTGTTGGGTTATTTGGTCATACCCTGACTTCATTGGTTTTGAAATGTTTTGATCAAATGCAATGACATTCATACGTTAAATATGACAGTTACTACTATCTCTCAAATAGTAACAAAAGAGCAGGAGAGAGTTCGGCAAACAAACGGGTAAAGATTTATTATTTAACAGAAGAATTTACATAACTGAGATCTAACTTAAGACAACAATTCAAACACAATACAACGCCGCTCTCTCGCACTTGCAACTCTCTCCCACTTCCGCTCTCTCGCACTCGCCGCTCTCAGTTACCCCTTTTCCACCAAAAAAGAACTGGTTCGGAACTGGTGCTGGTTCAAAGTTGGTTCGGAGTTGGTTCAACTTGCGAACCCTTTCAGAACCTGTTTGTTTTCCCACTGACTAGAGCGCCCAGGGAACGACGTCGTTACGTCACTGTGTACGTCACCATACGTCTTAGCTAGAAACGCTTGGTAGTACAACATTACTTTGGGATTATCTCTAACCCGTGTACCAAGAAGGCTTTAAAAACAAATATGAAATATGTAAGTCTTTTAATCTTTTCTTTTTATATGTAATCTTTTCTGATTAGTTATGTACCCCTGTCTTGTGTCTTTTTTTTCTTTCCATTTATTTGTTCTATATTGTGACTGTTTTCTTCTTTGCTTATAATTTTTTCAATAAAATTAAATAAAAAATAGAAACGCTTGCGCCAAATTCAAGCATAACAATTACAAAGGCGGACTCCATCGTGTTTCTGCAAATGTTTCTCCTGGCTTTGCGATGGACAGAAAAGATGTTTAGAACACATCTAAACCCACCCCAGCCCCCGACGTAAGCATGACGTGGTAAAAGAACGGTTCTAGTCCAGCAAAGAGTTGGTGCCGCCTTGGAACCAGTTTTCCTGGCCGAGAACCGGTTCTTTGGCTGTCGAAACACAAAGAACTGGTTCGCGCGCAGGCACCGGCTCCGAACCGGCTCTCAAAATGCTTTGGTGGAAAAGGGGTAAGTATGCTGTCAGGCTGGGACACGCCTCTCGAGCTGGCACATCCCATCAATTAGACACAGGAGGTGATCTAGAATAGCAACAAGACACGGAAATACAGAACAGGAGAAATACATATTTTGCTGGATGTAACAATGACCAAAATGTAGATACTTTTTGGGGCACTGCATCTGACTTTCACTCTTTCTCTGCCCTTCTCTCATAGTTTTAAGCATCACAGGGTGACTGCAGGCCGGCGCCCTGATGGCTGTTTCATGTAGAGCTGTAGACTGTTTTCGCCACGTTCCATAAACTCGCTTATTATTCAGCCGTTCAACGTGATTGTGCCTTGTTGTTTCCAGTGGAGAGTCAAACAGAGCTAAACTCCCTCCCCATAAACACCATCCATGCTGCTAAAACACTGTTACACACTTCTATCGATCAGAAGCAGGAATGTCTGGAGGCACGCTGCTCCACATCCACTCGTACGTTTGTACATGCATGGCAGCCTCAGCCAATCTGGACAGGTGATGTGGCGTGACTGTTAGAACACAGCTGGTGGTATGTGTGTGTAAGTGTGGTAAACGACCGGCATCCTGGAGCTTAGGCAAACAAAGATGTCAAGGGATGACACAGGCCCATTATGGGAGGAAGAGAGGGGGAAAAGCAGCGAGATGGAGGGAGAGCCGGCAGTGGCTACGTAAACCAGGCAGCTTAGCTTCCCACTGCTTTGTCACCACAAAAAAACAGAGATCTGTTTGAGGTAGATGGATGTCCTCAGATAGCAATGTGAGAAGATGTTGTGTGTGTGTGTGTGTGTGTGTGTGTGTGTTTGAGGACTTCCTATGCAAACGCTAGCCTTAACAGTATGAAAGCAGGCGTGTAAAGAAACCAGCCACCGCATTTTCGAAAAGGCCAGATGGCCAAGATGCTCTGGCCAAAGAAATGTAAAAAAAGTATCTCCAGCTTTCCCACCAGCTGTGTTGTAATAAAACAAATTTATATCATGATGGCTGCACCATCCCTGTAGTGTGTTTCCAGAATGCTCTATTCATGTGGCAGTATGGTACACTGGGCAGGATAAGCTAATGCCTGCTGGCTCTACAGTCTGTCAAACTCTAATTCACCGTTTTGTTGAAATAGCATCTATTTCTAATAGAAAAGAGGATAAAGGTTCTTCCTACTCCCATTAGTATTATTATTAGCAGCAGCAGCAGTATTATAAATTATTATGTTGCTTTTCTGAATACTTGATCCTGATTGGTCAGTTTTGGCATTGATATTTGATTTTACTTTTTTATATTTTATTATTATTATTATTATTATACATATAAAACATTATTTTTATTTATTTATTTTTATCTTTGTATATTTATACTTGATTTATATATTATATCTCTCCATGGCAACGGATGCAATTTTCATGTCACTTGTATCACTCTGCAGTTTCTCCATTTTAATATTAACACAAGTTAGAATAGTTGACAAGGGCGACTGTAGTAAAAACCATTGATAACATAAGTTAACTAAATTATTTAACAATTAGTCAACAAGTCAACTAATTAGTCAACAAGAACGTCCAAATGAAAAATACGTATTGAAAAATACTAAAACATTTATCATACTCGTACATTATTAAAATCAAAATATGTTAAAGGGGTCATGACATGAGAAACCAAATTTGCCTTGATCTTTTGGTATTTAAGAGGTCTTTGTACTATTAAAACCTCCTGCAAGTTTCATAGCTTAAGACGTCCTCCCCATTATAAACGAAGCATTTATTTAATCAAGCTCTAAATACAGCTCGTTCTAGATCCTTTGTTCTTAGTGACGTCACTGTACGAGGTGACGTACCAGTCGTTTGCATATGACCGCCTCCAGCGCAGGACAACTATGCCTCATTTCGCATCATCGCATGCGCTGTCGTGCAGCGAGTGACTGCGATGCCACGCAGATGTGCAGTTCCTGCTGTGGACAAGCAACATGTTTGAATACGCTGCCGAACGATCCAGACGTCAGGGAAAGCAGTTGGATGCAGTTTATTTGCAGCATATACAGCCCGCCAAAGCCTTATTTGTTCGGTGACGGTGAGTGATGTAGATGAGTGTGACAGGGCGCATGTTACTGAAACAACGACAAGAGAGAGAGAGAGAGCCCCGGCCGCGCGCGCGCCTTCAAACTCTCTCTCTCTCTCTCTCTCTCTCTCTCTCGCGCGCGCGCGCGCATATGAATCAAAATCAATTGAGAATTGACACGATGGTAAAAGATCGAAGACCGAAGTTTCACGTGGCGGAGCAATGTGTAGCCTACATGTGATACAAAATGATTAACGTTAACAATTTATGCATAAGCAGCACTGACGTTAGCCAATCATAACAGTGGGCGTTAACACTGAACTCTTAAAGGGGAAACACCTCCAAAACAGACTGTTTGAATCAGAGGGGGAGAAACAGGGTGGAAAAAGGTCATAAATCACTACATTTAAAAAAAAAAAAAATTGTACAAAAAACTATAGTAATACTATAATTGCACATAAGGGAACATAATAAAACAAAACAAAAAAACATGTCATGACCCCTTTAATATTATTTAATAGACCTGCTAACATCAACAATCAATTACAAGATTTATTCTACTAACTTTAATAAAAATGTATGAATATTGTTATGAATGCATTGTTCATTGTTAATGTTAGTTCTCTTTTACAAGAGGTTCTCTCGTATTGCGTAAGTTAGCTTACGCTACGGGAAAAATTAATCTTTTCGAGATATTGAAGCCAAAAAATTATCCTTAATTTTGTATTCATTGTCAAAGCATTGCAGCAGCTAGCAGACCTAGAGCAGGCTGTCTAGTGTGCTCATTGGCTGTCCTGCGGCAACTGCAGCAGCCTATCACTGAGCCCGGCGTCACGTCCAATGAAGGGCGCTTGCGCCCTCATCGTGTCATAGCCGGTCAGAATGGGCATGGCTTAGCGTATATAAGCGGGGCTCGGAGGCTGTCTCCCTGATTTTAATCTCTTCAGCGAAGCTCTCCGCATCGCTGGACTCCGAGAGAAGCCACCGCCGTCTGAGGAGCGAACAGCCAGCTTAGGACAGCGCCTGAAGAAGCCGGCCGTCTTCGCCGCCTTTAAGCCATCCGTGCGAGCTACGCTATCCGGCGACGTATCCTTTTCTTCTCAGAGCTCTATTTTTCTTTGCGTGTTCGCCGCTGCGACACCACTTTCTAAAAGAGCACCGAGACGTCTTTTTCAAGATGCCTCGCACTTCCTGCGGCTCGTGCAGAGCCCTGCTCAGCGGCGGAGACCGCCATGTGATCTCTGCCTGTGCCAGGAACACGCAGCGCTTGCTCTCTCGTCGGGAGGCTGCGAGCACTGCGACGAACTTCCGATGTCGACCCTGCGGGCTCGACTCGAAGTTTTTAACCCAGAAGCTGTCACTCCGCCCTTCGTAGGACCGCGCAAGAAGAAGCGCCGTTCTCAAAGGCCTCCTGAGCCTGTGGCCACGCGAATTGCTTGCTGGAATTCCTCCCTCGAGCTTCACTCTCGCCTTCTCCGCCCTCACTCACGGACGCGCAGCTGCCGGCTACGGCCTGCACTGCCGTGGCTTCGGATGACAAGGCAGAAGGACAAGCCACAGGGGACTGCTGCTCCATTCTGGCATCGGACAGTGAGGAGTGGTCGGGTTCTCATCACTCCGCCTCCTCCTCGATCCAGGAATCCGACCTGACCCGTGCTAGAGTGGACGCTGAGCTGTTGCGCCTCCTCTCTAAGGCCGTCGACCGACTCGGCCTTGAGTGGTCACCGTCGAACAGGCTACTGCAGTGGTACATTCAGCAGCCAACGAGCCGGTAATACGACCCGCTCGCCTGCACACAACCGCCGTTTTCACGGCGACCCAGAAAAATCTCATAAAGAGTACAATGTCTGGTTATCCGGCTCACGCCGATGGTGTTTTAAGTATAGAAAAAGTGCCCACATGTCAGTGTTCACCCCTACACACAAGCACAACACTTCCTGTGTCACCCACAGAGCCCACTCTCATTAAGCTGGCAAATGCCGCTCGAGTGTTAGATGTAGGAAATGTGCCCACGAGCCCGTGCCCACGCCTACTCTCTGCCCGCTCTATCACACGGCCAAAACTGCCTCATATCGGTCGGGTTATGAATATAAGTCCCATGCCTGCTCACGAGCGCTCACGCTTATTAACACACACCTCTCCCCAGACCCCACCCGCACGTCTGGAAGTTGTCACAAAACGCTCCCCATCCAAAGCGATCGGAGCGTCATATATGAATGTAAGTCCCGTGCCTGCTCACGAGCGCTCACGCTTACTAATAAACACTTTGCCAAGACGCCGCTCGCGCATCACAAAGTGATCACAGAACGCTCCCCATTCATAGCAATCGGGACGTCCCATCTGAAACAGCCTGCCGCCGCTGTCAGCGAGCCGCCGTATTCAAGCACAGAGGGTGCACCACGCCCATACCTCCGGTTCAGTTTCTCGAGCCCTCGCAGTGCGGCGATCAGAACCCGGAGGCCCTCCTTTCCCACGATCGTGACAACTTAGTTTGAATAAAGGAGCAGACACTGATCTACTTGCTCTACGTTTATTTAAAATGAACAGCAAGACGACTAGAAGAGTGAATGTGCTTTCCATTAAATTAATCACACACAGTAAACAAATCCTTAACAAACAAAACAACTTTACAATGAACGTGCTTTGTTTTAAATAAATCACACACAGTAAACAAAACCTTAACAAAAAAAAATTGCAATGAACTGCAATTTAGACGTGCCGGTGCGGTGATACATGCTTGGGCAGATTCGGCTTGAAGTCGTTCATCCTTGGATGCGGCGCCGCGCGCGCTGTTACGAAAAAAAAGCTGTGGACACAGCAATGCGAAATGGGGTCTTGCAGCACCCAACGTGTCATTTTTGCCGCGCGCACCTTCGCGCTCGTGCGGACCATAGACAGTAAAAGAAACGGACGCGTCGTGTATAATCAAGGCTTTACTCCGTGTCAGCGCGCGCTCTGATCGGTAAAGGGGCAGAGATGATCTCCAGCAGTAGCAGAAGCACCACCACTAACTCCGCCTCCGTTTCCCTCGTAAGCTGATATTAAACATTCTCTATGAAAAATATTTGAATAACACGGTTTTGGCGGTTATAGAGTTCTAATGACGGTGTTCAACTATAACCGTCGGTCTCACGGTTATATAATAACCGTCACACCCCTAAGTATAAATGAGATGTACGTTTTGTCCAGATCTGATCGTGTGCAGGCTACTCTCACGTGACTTAGCTCTCCTGGGTGAGCTGCACTATATTGGGTTAAAATGCTACATGCCTATACAGACCGGCGGCGCCGCTCTGTATTCCCTATGAGTGCTTATGTACTTGTGCCGGCCTGCGTTGCTGGCTGCCTTATTCCCCGCTTAATCTGGGATCCCCGGGATACCCTGGGACTCATGAGTGGATGCTTGGCGCGCATGGCGTTGACAAAGGGTTCCCGTAGCGTAAGCTAACTTATGCAATACGAGAGAACCTCTCGTAAGAGATCGTAACGGTTACCTAACGTAACCTCGGTTCTCTCTAGAAGAGGCAACGAGTATTGCGTAACCTGCCGTTCTCGAGCCACGAGCGACTTTCGCTTCAGTCGATGAAAACCAGGGAGACAGCCTCTGAGCCCCACTTATATACGCTAAGCCACGCCCATTCTGGCGGGCTATGACGCGATGAGGGCGCGAGCGCCCTTCATTGGACGTGATGTCACGCCGGGCTCAGTGATAGGCTGCTGCAGTTGCCGCAGGGCAGCCAATGAGCATGCTAGACAGCCTGCTCTATTTCTGCTAGCTGCTGCACTGCGTTGACAATGAATACAAAATTAAGGATAATTTTTTGGCTTTAATATATCGAAAAGATTAATTAACTTACGAAATACTCGTTCCCTCTTCTAGAGAGAACCGAGGTTACGTTAGTTAACCGATACGTTATTGTATTTATAAATGTTAGGGGAACTCCTACCCTGATTTCCATTACACGAGAGTAGATGTTAAAACTTCATGCTGATTTGTACTCGGCTTTCGCCAAGATGAGCACAAACTAAGACGTAGCTTTACAGTAACCGATGCTTCCCCATCCATTTACGCTCCTTTCCATATGGTGATGTGAATCTCCTTCTGTCCGGCGTTAACGGCTTCAGTGTACTTGGCGCGTCAGCATACACAACGGCTGCAACTACAGTGTGGTCTCCCCAGTTGACCAGCACGACAACCGTCTAGATTGAGCCGAGTAGGGGACATCTCTAGGGTCTTCAAGTGGGCACCTGGAATATTATTACAATAAATCTATACTTAAATCTCAATTTTTCAAACAGGACAGACACGACTCGACCACAGACCACGTCTCTGTTCATGGTATGTAAACACTCAATTTTATATTTTGAAATATCGCACTGAGTTAATGATTACGTTTTTGTAAGCTATTATATGTAGCTAGTGTGAGTAACAAAATGCTTTCTCTGTGTCCAGATTTGACTGTAATAATGAAAAAAAAAATTGGCACTTCCAAACAACATTAAAAAACAATATAAAAAACAATTTTGCGTGACCGAAACGCTCTTTCTCATAACTAAAAAGAGAAAGTGATAATTCTACTGCTCATAAAACATTCACTACTACAGCTTAAGAAATATTACCATTTTAGATGGAAAGGATATCATGCTGACTAGCTGAAGATGTTACTGTAGCTATACCTATTAATAGACAAGGTACTTCCTTAAAAAAATAGGCCTACCAGCACAGCTCTACAACAGCCCATAATGAACTGACACTTCACAATAGATAATGCTGTACAAAAACACCATCTGAGTGTCTTTTACAACATTTCAAACCTCCCAGTTCTTACCATCTCTGAAAAGCCAAGCCAATGTTGATTCTTGTTTTATTATGAGCTTTGTCGAGTTTTCTTTTTTTGCCAGCAGACTCTCCTTTAGTTAATTCCCCAGAAGTTCACTTTTAATATAAGCTTTAACTTAAGTCAGCTACGTGTCGTGGTATATCTTGTGGTCTTGACCAGCTGACTGTGCATTATCACAAAATTTAGCCTATTGTTTTCACTCTTCAAATCCTTTCGGTTCTCTGTTTATGGGTATTTGTATAGAATGAAATATGACCCTCCCTCACTCAGCCTCCACCGTAGTCACCAGGGCACGTCGCACATCAGTATGCGGAAATGACCTGTGCGTTTGTGCGGTCAGCGGCGAGGTGATCTCAGCACCTTCGTAAATCCTGTCCCGCCGTCCCCAGCTTTCTCCTCTGCCGTCAACCTGCAGCCCACGGGAGGCGTTAATGGAATGTCAAATCAGAAGCGGGCTGAATGGGTGACAGAGTAGTCAATAAGGCTGGGATGTTCCGTCTGGTTGAGGTCGCGGCCACCCTGTCTGTGCCCTTGTTACTTCTAACAACAAACATGGAATAATTTAGCTTTTCTGGGTTGGAAACGGGTTGAATTATAAAGTCACAACACTGACAAGGACCACTATTTGCTATGAGACATGAGGTATGTTTGCAGGCACTAATTTTTGTCAGTCAGAATGAATCCAATCCTTTTTCAGATTTTGAAATTTCAGTTTATAAGAACCCTAAACGTTGCAATCCAATCTCCATCTGTTTACATTTGCACTGTATTTCTAACAAAATGTATGCGCATGCGCAGTGTCTAGTCACCGCGTTCAAAACTAGAGAGTTTTGGAGAAAGCTGAAAGTAATGCTGAATTCATGCCATGGTGTAATTACCGCAGTCTCGAGATGACAACACATGACGCTGTATTTGGAGCTGTTCACATCCTCGGACTGGGAATTGTGCATTTCTATGGCATCACTTTGAACGCCTAAATTAATCTGCAGTGGTCAGGTGGTACAGCAGTCACATGGTACAATTAGAAACTCTTAGACAATTCCCATCTTACAAGCTGTACGAGGACATGAATGCTTTTTACAAGTATGCTTATATGAGTGTTCTCTTAATTGTATTATTATGGGTGGGGCTATTAGCTAATCAAATTAATTGAAATCACCGGGTGGGTCAGTTGATTGTGAGACCTATTTACATCCCTGTATCAAATGTGTCCACCCTTTGCCTGAAGAAGACCCAGTGGGGTTGAAACTTTGCTTTTTTATTAAATATGGGAGCATAAAGCAGTGTTGCGGACATTACATTTTCTTTCACTATGCTTTTTTCACAAGTTGAAATCACTTAATTACGGTAATTATGACATGGTGTGAATGCACCCATATTAAGCAAAAAAAAAAAGAAATATCTTCTCACTTTCAACTGTTTTTTTTTTTCAGCAAATAATGGACATTTGTAAAAAACTATGACCTTGATTGTCTAATGCAGGAATGGCTAAGGGAGTTGATGTCTAACTTTACTAAATGAATGAGGAGAAGGGTAGTGAATGATGTCCCGGGTCACTAAAGATCTAAGGTATGTGTTTAAGGGTTAATTTCGACAGCTGTAATAGTAAAAAGGTAGTAAAATATTTCGAGAGAGTTTCACATGTAATACTTATTTCATATGCAAAGATGTTATCCAATCATAGCAGTGGGCATTTACACTGAAATTTCACCGCAGAGACTTCAATGAGTCTCACAGCAGATGATTTCAGATTGTTTATGATTCATCGAACAAGCATTTAAACATTGTTTAAACCCTTTCCAATAAAGATCTGTTAAACTAATTTGGATTTTCATTTTACATATTTATATTTAATTACAGTATCCTGAAAAAGGGACAGTTTTTTGAGTTTATGTCAAGATAATTATTTTTATTATTTATAAAAAAACATTTTTAGCAAATACATGCTCCTCCACTGACCAGTTTGGAAGACGAGAGATGTAAAAAGTATGTAAACATGCACATCACTGCATGTTCGCAAAGTATCTTTGAATCAGATTTAGAAAATAGTCCAAATAGTTTAAATCTTTTAATGCTTATTTTGTTCCCTGTAATTCCAGGTCTAAAACACCTCTTGATTTACATGAAGGTTTTTCAGTCCGATTAAGCCATAAATCTGATTATAGACATATTATTATTATTGGTTTGTGGAAACATAGCTTTTTCAAACACTGGCTATAATCACCTGCATATTTCATATTTCTAGAATTAATAAAGTTCAGCTTTAATAACCAGTATTGGGGTAGAAGAATAGGTTCATTTTAATAGTTTTAATTTAGAGGCCTTCAATTATATTATATTATAGTATAATATTTATCTGTTGTGTTGTAGCTAAAAATAGAATATTATGAATAGGCTATATCAATAGACTCCAGCATCCAAGCTACCTCACAGATAATGAGCGGTTTAGAGAATGGATGGATGGAATAAATGCATATGTTTTTAGATTTTTTTTCTCTCTCAAATCATCCTGGAACCTCAGTTCCTCATCCTCTGGCCATGTGTTTGACGCACCTCCTCTAATGCCATTTAACAGTAGCAGGCTTAGGGACAAGTGATCCCCTAGTTGTCAAAGCCTCCTAGGGATTTAAGAATGGTTGAAAATCACACAGATAAAAGGGAGCTTTTGTAGACTGTGCTGCGCTACGTGATTTTCAAACACTCCCAGGCTTTCATTTGTTTAGCACCTCTCTTTGTTTCTCTGTCAGATCTGTCATTCGGTTTTATTCTTTTCACATGTTACTCTACTTCATTACCAAACACAATTGAAACTTTTTTACTCTGAATTATATATGATATCTTGTAAGATGCCCAATGAACCTGTGTAAATATTAACGAAACGCTGAGGTGATTTATCGTCAGCCTTGCTATTTTATTGTTTTCACATTCTTAGTCTGCGACTTTGAAGGTTAAAAGAGGACTGAGCTGAATGTGTGCTTACTCACGTCTGAGGATGACCATCACTCAAAGTCAGCTGCTTCTGTTTATTCTCAGTGCCAGAGTGTCTGGGGTCAGTGCCATCAGTGTTATGTATTAGTTCCTGTGTCCATGTTTAGGAAACTCAATAGAATATGTTTAAATAATGCATCTGAAAGGCCAGAGGTCTGCATGTATTGTCAGAATGAGGAACTGATCCCTGCCTCCAAGTGTCAAAAAGTGTTGTAGATCATGAATGATAATATTTCTTTCTTGCTTTTGATGAATTATTTAAGCAAAAATTGTTTTGCAAACAAAACATATTTGTGACTGACAAATAGAAATAGAAGCTTATAAGGAAAGCATACCTCTTGGGCCGATTTTGATGCATAATTAATGGGGGAAAAAACAACTAAATATATCGTTTAATCTTTAAGCCATCGTGTTTTTTAAATAACTGTTTTATCAAAAACGATACTTCTTTTTTGCAATATCCGTGAATTGTTTGGCTCAATGAGTGTCAAAAATAATGAGCAGTTCGCTTTATAAATCACTTCACGCAGTGAATAAAGTCCAGCTATATGGAACGCAGCCTCGTCTTAATCAGAAAAGCATGCGTGGACCTCTGTTCTGCTCAGCGAATCATGTGAATGTTGTGATCTCTGAGGATTTTGCTGCATATTGCATAATTAGGGGCCAAGCACAGAAGGTGCGTAGACACCTATTGTAATCTTTGGTGTTCTTATTATTATTGCTCTGGAAGTCTATGGCAGCCCATAGAACCGCTTGCTGGAAAGTTATGTAATTTGGCACAAAGATAGAGGACAGTGTGAACTTTAACCACAGCAATTTTGGAGTCTCTAACTCAATCCCTCTAGCTCCACCAACTGTCCAAATTTGCACTCATGTTTATACTTTTAACTTTTGAGCCGTAAGGGCTAGAAACAAAATTATTGTGTCCTTTGATTTCCTGTCTCAAGACGATTAGATTGTATCGTCATTTTCTGCCGTTTTTAATTTTCCGATAAACCTACTTTTTCGAACTCCTAGGCCATTAGTCCGATTTTCATGAAAATCGAACTAGATCATCTTCAGAGCATGGCGAGAAAAAAAGTTAAGGAATCTAAGATGATTCGTCAAGCCGTTCTTGAATAATGCGCAAATGAATTTGACGAAGAGCACGCCAAAATGGACATGAGGCTATATCTCCACAATGCTTTAACATATTCTGGCCGAACTTGGTGTGTATGATGACAACCACCTGAGGCTACCTGCATAGTTTCAATGATTTGGGCCAAAAATCAGAAAACTGGTCTCTTTAGACTCTGTGCACCGTGCCATTTTGGGCGTCAGACATTTAGAATTTTGTCAAATTTTATGAATGCATTGGCGTATCATTATCAAACTCAGTATGTGTCTTCAGCACCATGTTTTGTTAGTGCTCAAATAGTTTCGGGGGAAGCGCCATCTTGTTGTCAAAAGTCACAATGAAATTTCCCAAAAACTTTTGATTAAATTAACCTATTGTAATGGTCTTAACGGATTCCTTGAGTCATGCCGAGAACATACATACCAATTTTGCCATAGTTGGCCAAACTTTCTGTCCACCATTTTGATTTTCTTTAAGAACCTACTTTTAAAAAATCCTCCCAGACTGTTTGTCTGATTTTCACCAAATTTGAGTCAGAACATCTTCAGACCATGCTGGCAAACCATTTCCGTATACCGCATCAACAAATTTGATTGCATGATGCCAAAATGGCTGTATCTCTGCAATGCTTTGGCATATTGACACCAAACTTTGCAAATGACTGTTTTTATGATTTTTCAGCCTTTTTGCCTAAAATCACCTTTAACATGTCTTTAATTGTTCAATTTTGCAGTTGGTCTGATGCTCCCAAGATGACTTATCCTGCCTTCTTTGTGCTTTAATTAATGAATTAATAAATGAATGAATTTTAATATATAATGAATCTCAATGGGGTAAATGGGAAAAAATAGTGCATTCTTCAGCAGAAAGTAGGATGACATCATTTCATTCGTGGGTGATCTATCCCTTTAAGAATAGATGCTAAAGTAGTTCAGTTACCTGTTCGACTTGCTTTAATAATCTTTCTCATATCTAACACACTTTGTTAATCTGTCAACGAAAGGTGTCTTCTCCTCTGGCAGCTGTGGCACATCAAGCAGACCTGTGGAGGTTGTCGTGTGGCACACTCGCTGGCACCCAACAGTGGGAGATTTCAGAACCATCTCCTCTTCCCCACTGCGTGGCCCGTCACTCAACTCTCACTCACACAATTCATCTCTGTCAGGGCACTGCTGACAACGCTGTTTGATGACTTCTGTTGGCTCCTCGGGAGTCACGTCACAAGTACAAGGGTCAGTATACGGTCTCATTATTCTCATTACTCCAGAGACTCATCGCCACAATGGAGACCCGCCAGTGCCATACTCATGTGGCATGCCACGGTCGATAAATGACTGGATGTAAGGGTGAGCTCAAGGACATTTTTTATGCCATTTGTATCAAGGTTTGTTTTAAATGCTGTGAAATGAAATAGATTGAGTGACTGCATAATGTGCTTAGCAGTAAAGGTCAAAAGCTAGTTGTCATTAGAGCGCCACTTAATTGATGGTTTTGAAAAGGCTTTGTTTGGCACATTCAAAAAGGTAGCGAACATGCATTACCAAGGACGCTTTGACCTTGTAGAGTTTTCAGTGGTCTATACCTATTTAAGCCAAACCGTGAAGCCGGTATTATACGATTGCTGTTGCCATGAGGATGCAGGCTAGTGGTACATCTTTAGTAGACCTCAGGACAAAAATGAGGGGAGAGAGAGGTGCAAGGAGGCAGCCACTGAGGAAGAACAACATCTGCACACAGTGCGCAGGCCTTCTGCATTAACACACAGCTCCTGCAGCGCATCGCTTTGCGGCCTAGCAGGCTGTGACCTCCCACAGGCTCAAGAGGAGCTCTTCCTCTTAAAAGCCAGCTGTGCCCTTCTCTCTGCCAGCCAAACACTCCACAGTCCAGCTGTTCAACTGATCCCGACAAGGGATGCCCAGCTAGCTGTTTTATTCCTACAGTGCTGGTCTGAAGGTACATGGTGGAACGTTGTGGGCAAGTGACTATTTGAATAAATTATTTACATTGATGAGTATTTATATATATATATATATTTGTTTGCATTTTTTTAGGGAGTAAAACATTTACACAAAAAAACAAAAACACTCAAAGACACAATCATTGGGAATTTTCTCACTGTAGGTCTAACACAGTCTCATCCCAAGACGTCATGTCAACCAACTGATGCTTTTGACCATACGTCAACATCCGACGTTTTAAGGTACCCTTTAACGTCAGTTAGATGACGATCCTGGGGCGTCATCCAACTGACGCTTTACCTTTAACGTCAGTTAGATGACGCGGGTAGGTTTAGGTCTGGGGTAGGGTTAGGATTAGATAGCGTCATCCAACTGACGTTGAAGGGTACCCTAAAACGTCGGATGTTGACGTATGGTCAAAAGGATCAGTTGGTTGACGTCTTGGGATGAGACTGCGCTGGTAGGTCTGTGGTTCATAACAGTGTTATTTTAGTATCATTAGATAGTACTGTTACATAATTTAATTAATAATTTAATTAATAATTATATAATAATATTTAGTAATTTTTGTTGTGTGTTTTTGTCAGTTTAGATATAGTTTTTAAAATGTCTATATAGTTTATATATTTAATTTAATTTAAAGTTAGTTTAATTTCAAGTTACAGTGTTTTTAAAATGTTATAATCCTACCTTAGATAATATGTATTGTTCCAATCTCTTAGACTATGCTAAGTGTTTAAAATCAAATATACACAAATCGTTCTGCTTTGAGTTGAACAAATTCAGTAAGCATCTTTATTTACAAAGGTACCTGTTACAGGTCATTTTATGTTTATTCTGTTAAATATATATATATATATAGATCAGAGTAATAACTGTATAATCATTTTTTGTTTTATAATCAGTTTACACTGGCGGGATCTCCAATTGATTTATATTTAGATTTCATATTTAGAGTTAGGTGCTCATTCTATTCGTGGAGGCATTAGAGTGGTTGTTTGCTTAACTGCTTTAATTTAAAATTACAAAAAAAAAAAAATCAGTGCAAATATTGCTGCAAATATGGAGAATGTACTGAAAGGAAAATGTTTTAGTTTTCTGTACCAAAGAAATGTTAGGTGATGAACTAAATAAACCCTTTTTCTCTGGCAGAAATAAAAGAAGTATGAATGGGAACTCCTACACGTAGTGCTCGAATCAAACAGACCTTGAGCTGAAGAAGACAGTGATCCACAGAAAAGGACACATGCTCTTGTATGTATCTCTTAGTAACACATACAAAATCGAACACACAGATGCCGACCACACAGGCAAATATAAACATTGTGCAGTGAGTTGGACCAGGGACAACCAAAACACCTACTCGCAAAGGCACTGACACCCAGGCAGTCTATCTCTCGCCGACAAACATGTACACAAACAGCAACACATACGCAAACATTTACCACAAGGGAGTGAATGTACTCACACATGGTAATCAGAAGCATCATGACTATTCAAACTGAAGGGTGTGAGTCAAGTAGAATTTAAATGCAATTTCCAGAACAGATCATTTTGTATCTATGAAAATTAAGTCTCACAAATACTGCAGGTGAAGTTTTGGGTATTATTGTAGTAAATATTATTATCTCCTTTCAGGCTAAATAATAACTGTACCACTTGACTGTCCTTTTTTAGACAAGGACAAAGTCACACATTTTTTTTTAATCTCCACTAGGACACTAAGCGAGTCAGGACCGCCACTCAAAGCAGGGGTGCAAGATGCCCTTGATGGCACTCCGATGATCTGAAACTGTTTTATCTCTTTAGGCAGGTATCTGGAGTTGTCTTGTCCGTGTCTCTCTCGTGAGACACGGATGAGCGTGGTTGAGTACATGACTTAACATAAAAGACAGACCAGTGTTCCTCAAGTTCCGTTCAGGGTGCAGGCACTGATTGATGATTAATGTGGCACTGATTTATGACCTCACTCCTCAAAATTGATGAGAAATCTCATTGAAGCTGTCTGTAGGCCAGCTCAGCATGCTGTGTATGAATCACGTAGGATAAGTGATGAGATCTGGCAATAGTCTGAATGGACAGAATATGTCCTTTGGCTCTGACACCCTCGCTGTCATCTGGCCCAGCTACATAAGCAGACAATTAAGCCAATAAGTGAAATTGGCACCATTTCAATCTAGTTTTAATGAGCAGCATGGAGATAACAGATCTCCTTCACCTCAAAGATGATGATGACTGAATCTGGAGCGGGTGTAAGGTGTGAATGTTTAATGAAGATTGTGAGTGTGTTAAATGCCATGCCATCAATGGTGTTTGGTGGAGTCTTGTCTTCTCAGCTAACAGAACAACTGAGGCAACAATTAACACAGGCTCGCTAAAATTGGACAATAGAAGATTGGAAAAACAGTGCCTGGTTTGATGAGTCTCAATTTCTGCTGCGACAGGGTCTGTGATTTCTTGAACCTGACAATGAGTTCACTATACCCAAATGGCCTCCAAAGTCACCAGATCACAATCCAATAGAGCACCTTTTGGATGTGGTGGAACGTGAGATTTGTATCATGGATGTGCAGCCGACAAATCTGCAGCAACTGTGTGATGCTATCATGTCAATATGAACCAAAATCTCTGAGGATTTGTTCCAGCACCTTGTTGAATCTATGCCATGGAGAATTAAAGGGTTAGTTCACCCAAAAATGAAAATTAAGTCATTAATTACTCACCCCCATGCTGTACCAACCCCGTAAGACCTTCGTTCGTCTTCGGAACACAAATGAAGATATTTTTGATTAAATGTGACAGCTGGATCACTCCTCCATAGGCTCCCTAAGGGAATGAATCCTGACGTCCCAGAAAGTCAATGAAGAAAATGTTTAAATATTCCATGTCACAACAGTGGCTCAACTATAAGTTTATCAAGCGACGAGAATACTTTTTGTGCGGAAATAAAACAAAAATAACGACTTTATTCGACTATTCCTTTTCTTCCTTGTAGGCCTGAAACGAGACTTCAAGAGATTTTTTTCTCGTCGCTTGATAAACTTATAGTTGAGCCACTGTTGTGACATGGAATATTTAAACATTTTCTTCATTGACTTTCTGGGCCGTCAGGATTCATTCCCTTAGGGAGCCTATGGAGGAGTGATCCAGCTGTCACATTTAATCAAAAATATCTTCATTTGTGTTCCGAAGATGAACGAAGGTCTTACGGGGTTGGTACAGCATGGGGGTGAGTAATTAATGACTTAATTTTCATTTTTGGGTGAACTAACCCTTTAAGGCAGATCTGATGGCAAAAGGTGGTCTAACTCAGTAATAGCAAGGTGTAGCTAATAAAATGGCCAGTGAGCATGAAAATATATGATTTATATTATACCCAACTAATACATTTCTTTTGCCTCTCCTATCTCTTCACTGCAATGGACTTTCTTCTCTTTCAAGCTTACTTGTTAATAGTTTTTAGTAGCTTTTTTTTTTATCACTTTTTAATAGTTCAGGACCCAATCCTTAAACACTCACAGTTGAGTTACACTTAGTTTACATTGCATCACTTTAGGATGTTTTGCATCATTTTAATATTTTCTTTGCATTCATTGTGCTAATAGTCTTCTTAAAGCCAAATTAGGGAAAACCAAATGTTTACTGTTTTTGGTGCTTACTGCTTTAACAATAGATAGATCCAGATATCAGACTTGCATGTGCGATGCGATCCCCTATTAACACTAAGCCTGGGCTTTACTGCATCTCTTACCTCACAGTCCCACTGTCCTCTATTGTATGTGAAGACTCCCTAATAGACCCCAATGGGGCATCATTTCTATTCTGCTCATGATGAAGTCATCGCTCCCTCTTCTCTCTCTTCTTTCCTCTCTTTCATTCTCTGACTCTATGGAGAGAATAGTTCTCCCAGAAGATGCCATTACACAACCTTTATGAATACATGTTGAAAGGCCTCTTTTTGGACAGATAACACACTGTGCTCTCCCGTGCATACAGCTGCCAAACTCAGGCCAGTGTGGTGGAGTTCTGTGTGTGGTCCATGCTGCCATCAGTTTTCTTTATGTGTATTGAGGGGCAGTGGAGGGGATGGGATGTTGATAGATTGATAGATTCAAAAATGTAAAAATGCAGAAAGTTTTGTGAAATCATGGGAAAAAGAAAGTACACCCTTTTGAATTCTATAATTTTACATATCAGGATATAATAATAAAAAAAACATCTGGTCTTTAGCAGGTCTTAAAATTAGGTAAATACAACCTCAGATGAACATTAACACATGACATATTACACCATGTCATTATTTATTTAACAAAAAATAAAGCCAAAATGGAGAAGCCATGTGTGACAAACTAAGGGCCAGATGTACTAAACTGGGCAAATTAGTGTGAGAATGCAATTCCAAAAAAGTGCTGATGGGAGTGGAAAGTTCTGCTAACTGAGGCCTGTAGAGCAAGTATAATCGATGAAAATATAGCCATTTACTTTAACAAGTTATACTCTACTATTCACTCACATATAATAAGTGGCCATAGAGAGAAGACATGAGACGATCTTGTGGTCAGCCATATATTCATCTGTCATGAGATGAACTGAAGACTTTTTGTGCTACCATCATATGTGAAGTCAATGGATGAACTGAGATCTCTTGTTTTAGAGTGTGATATTTAATAGTGGTAGGCTATACATGAAATGTGTTGACTCCACCTTGACTGGAGTATATGGAAAACTATATTTAAGGCTGTCGGAGACAACAACCTGGAGTTGTTCTGCAGACCAACTCGGCTTTGTTAATAAAGTCTTTTGAAAATAAAATCTTCTCGCATCAAAACCACAAGACACGAGTGTTTTTTTTTTCACAGAGGCGACAGAAGCCAGTACAAATTTAAAAGGGTATACTTTCTTTTTCACATGACTATGAATATATATTAATATATATTAAATTGGCAGCTTTCATGGAAACAGCTTGTGTGTATGTATCATATCGCTCTTTAAGACCAGCTGTTCTCAAGCCTGTAATTATGAGGTTAACCTCTCCATTCTGCAATCCTCGTTTTGTTGTCGTCCTGTGTAGCTTTTCAAGATAAGTAAAGGTAGATGGCACAGCTGCAGGGCCGTGCAGCTCAAACATGTTGTGTTCTTAAGTGCCGCTTAGCCAAAGTGCAGTACAGAAATGGCGGGAATGCAACAGGGCTGCTTGTAGGGGTTTTAAGGCATTCTGTCCCCATGAAATAAAGATCACACATTTAAAACCCTGCACGCAATCTGAGCTTCACTTAAATATTTAGCACACTCCGAGAGCTGTGGCAGTTGAGGTGCACGAAGCCCGGAGATCGTCTCCACTCAGCGAGAGCATCGAGGCTAAATCCTGTTTGGTTTGCGTGTAGGATCTCCATGTATGCCTGTAGGGATTTGTGTCCAGACATGAATGGCAAGTGTTTAGGTAAATCAACACCAACACATTTTTCCCCGCTCTCCTCCACCTCCTCTTTTTTGTCTCTTTCTTGTTGATCAGTGTCTTGCTGTATAAAGCTATGACCCTGATGAGCTTGTGTGGGTTGCATGGTTGGCCTCTCTCACTTAAAGATGAAAGCGGGCTTTGAAGAGGGAGGGAGGGAGTGTGTTTGTATGCGATAGCGGAGGAGAGAGAGCCAGAGCACCACATCTCCGCCCTGTACTGGGTTCGCTCATTAATCTTGAAGGGTGCAACTGTTTTGAGTTGTACCTGATGGTTTGTGCTGCAGGGCTGCCAGGGTCAGGAGAAAAGCAACAGTCTCATGAATCATACTGTTGGGGACAAAGCCGAGCTCTGGGGAGAGAGAGAGAGAGAGAGAGAGAGAGAGAGAGAGAGAGAGAGAGAGAGAGAGAGATAGGACTCAGGTATGCAAAAAAGTGCCTGGCACGTCCTGCAGGCTTCCGCCATCAATCTGCAATTACTAGGCACTAAGCTGCTGCTGCATCTTCAGTCATCCTTCACCAGCCTTTCTCTCGCCCTGCCCTTCAGCCAAGCGTCTTCTAGGAGCTTTTACCCTCTATTTTGACTTCTCCATTTTGAAAATAAAAGATTTTTTATTAGAGTACTCTTGACATTCATTCATATATTTATTAGGTGACTTTTTAATAGTTGAAACTGTAGGGATGAAAATGTCTTACATTTTGTTTTTAGTCAGATGGTCATTGAAAGGATAAACGCAGATTATGACTGTTGCTCTGGCTCTTTTATTTGGATCTTTGTCTTGGGGCTTTGCTCTCTACCTGCATTCCTGGACAACTGGGTTAAAAGCCATAGGCCAGACTCTCTTTCTTTCTTTTCCTTTATAAACTTATTCTCTAACATTCTTTAACAAGAAGTAACATTCTTCATGCATGCTGGTTTATCATGTTTTATCAAAACCAAATACTGTTATTTAATCCTTTCAATTGCAAATTTTTGTGCTAATTAGTTTTGATTCAGTATTAATGTTGAAGCGCTACCTACTGCGATACAAAATTGTCACACTGTAGCAATGCTCTCCCACATATTTTGCTATTCTAACTGTGCTTATTTCTGTCGTTGGAATAAGTAGCGGTGGGTGTTAATAGACAAGAAATGTACAGTTTTACACCATCATGCTGATAAGGTTTCTTTAGTTATTCGGCAATCCGCTGCTTTGCAAGCTGATTTGATGTGGCCTTCTTAATTCCCCCCTCCTCCCCCCCTCTGAGTTGTGGGGGTGTTTTATGAAGACCTTAAAGCCAGCATGAAATCAAAAAGGGTCTATTTTGATTTCATGCTTTCATAATGTACACTCCTGGTCTTATTGTGCACGATTCATTAGTGCTCAGTATTCAAGATAAAAAAAAAAATATATATATATTTAAAGTCTTTGTAATATTTCATTAAAATCTAATAAGATGATTTTCCGGTTCAGACGATGTCACTTAGGCTACATAGCTGGGCAAAGTAATGCAAACCAATGAGCAAATAGCTGTTTGGGTATTATTTTAGGTGACTGAAGGTAATGGCAATAGTCTATCCTTCAAAAAGTCTCGCTAACAGTTAACCCCGGAAATTGAATGCCAGTTCTGGCACATCCTGCAGTCTTCAAGCATCAATCTGCAATTACTAGATGCTAAGCTGCACCATTTTCGTTCATGCTCCACCAGCCTTCTTCTTGCCCCACCCTTCTGTTGTGTGTCTTGTAGTGCCGTTTACCCCCCATTTTGACTTCCCGCTCCCACCTTCTCCACTCCCTCGTGCTTGTCCGTTCGTTCCCCTGCTGCTATGTTGAACGAGGGACTGCGGGGTGAGCTCTGTGTGGATAAAGTAATGATTTCTCCTTCACACCTCCCCTGCTAATTAGTGCTGCCTGCCTGGCGACTTGCAGGGGGCGGTGTCTGGGGAGCCATGCTATTTGTCTTGAAGAATTACTGACAAGGACTTGGTGCCAGTCTAATCCCAGAGATGCTGGATGGAATTCAGTGCCTGCCTCTCTCTGTGGCTGCCTGTCAATTCACTTTAATGATTGTAATGATCATTTTTAGCTTTCTGCTGAAGACCGGGAAAGCTGCCGCCGCCTCTCCCTCTGGAGTCTTTGATATAGGCTATTTATGTGCCCCGCTCTGCACGGTCACCCTTTCACAGATGTGTCTGTCTCATCACCCCCTACCTCTCGCACACACACTGTGTTTTGAACACTGTTGACACGACCATTTAGACCTTTGTTGAGTGCTGGGCAAACAGCTGTAGCCTGTAAATATGATATTCTTTTCATTTTGGTAAATCCACAATTTATCAACCTTAGCTGTATCTGTGGCCGCCAGTCTGAGCTCCTCCGTGCTGGAGTCGACCGCTTGCTGTCCTTTGATGCCTTTCTCTTTTCTTTAAAAAAGGGAGGGAGGAAACAGACCAAAGACTTGTGAAGAAAGACAGAGCTATTTATCACAGTATGAATAATGTGTGTGTGTGTGTGTGTGTGTGCACGCGCGCACGTGCATCTGTGTGTGTTTGTGTGTGTGTGTGTGTGTGTGTGTGTATGTATTGTAAAGTTTTTGTTGGTGAGTGAAACTTTTATTATTCAGTGGTGAAATTAAAACAGTAAATTTATTGGTTTATTGGAGCTAATCTGTTTATCAGACATTTAGATTAACATTGGAAGTTTGTTTTGAATTTGTCTTCTTCTGTTTTGCATACTGATTTGATGTTAGAGATGAATTTCTCCACGGATGGCAGGTAGGGTTTATCTAACCCCTTTTGATGTGCAAGAAAACTTGTGGCCCTCGTCTAGATATTTCACCTCTGGCCCTTCTCATGTGAGGATTTGTATTTTACATGCATACATATTTATGTGTTTGTTTGTTTGTTTGAACAAAAAGACAGCTAAAAAGTCAACATGAAATCAAAATGTTTATTATACATTCATGGTCTTATTGTTGTGCAAAGTGGAAAACGTATACATGGAGCTTATGTGAAAGCAGTTTACAAATTAAGGCAAAGAGTCGATAAGGAAACTATATTACAGATTTTTTTTATTAAAGAATAACCTCCTTTTTTAATATTGACTTTAATTTTCAATAGCAGGCTTTTTAATAGTTAAAACAAGATGTCCTCCGTTTTGCATGCTGATTTGATGTGGCCTTCTTGATTTTTTCCCCTCTGATCCCTCTGAGATGTGAGCATGTTTTTCTGCATGAAATCAAAATGGACCCTGCTTGCTTTCTTAATACATGGTCTTATTGTGCACCTTTTATTATAGCTTAATATTACACGGCTCTGTGGAATGCTTGATTCTGATTGGTCAATCACGCCATCCAGCGGTATGTTATTTCCCCAATAACATCCTCTAAAAACAGATAACACAGGCTTATCCGGATTACTGGTCATTCTGCAGTGCTATATGCTTGCTAGGAATGTTTTTTCCTTGTGGAAGTTTTGCGTTTGGTGAGCTAATCTCTTGTTTCATTCAAGCGCAGCCATTTTGCGACCATTGTCTTGTACACTGTACTGGATTAGAAGATAACAAACAAGTAAACAAATTTAACAGTTTACTCTCAAATCTCTCAATATCTCTTATCCTAATGATTATTTATGTGGTGAAAGACTGTAATAAGTGGTATGACTGTTCCATATCTCTTAAATGTCTGTCTAGTTTGAACGTGTCACTTGCTAGCAACTGCTCTCTCCACGGAAGCTTTGCGTTTAAAGAGCTAATAAAGTGTTTTGACTCAGATCAATATTTCATGTCTAATTATTTACTTATGTGGCAAGTAGCCGTGAAATAAGCGGGAAAATGTACATCCAGCCGGTTGTTATCGCAGAATAAACCACTTCAGGCTGATCCTGATCAACCTTATTCTGCTATAACTACCGGCTGGACGTATATTATACCTTACTTATTCAATATAAGAACTTTTGCAAAGACTTTGCAATCTCATTTAGACTTTGACATATTTTTCCTTTTCAGATGATGTCACTTATGCCACACAGCTGCGTAATTGAAACACAATATCTTTGACTGAAGGTAACAGTGAAAGTCAAACCTTCAAAAATCTTGCTAATAGTTTTCCCAGAAATTGAATGCCAATTACTCTAATATTAGCTGACTTTAAACCTCAACATCCCAGTAAAAAACCTCCTCAAAACCTAGTCCCAACAGTCTTTGTGTTTTTCATGTTAAATAAACTGTTTCACTCAGAACCACGTCACAAGTGAAATTGGCTGTGGGTGATGTCACGTTGACTTTAATATATAGACCACAGTGTGTGTTTTCTTTGTTCTAGGCAGCAGTAGTGTGGCAATTAGATAATTACCCGCTAAGTCCACCAAACTAACACTTAGCAGACTGTAATGACACAGCCTGGCTGCAGGCCTGGCTCACCTTGGCAGGGTGGGTTTGTAGCAGTTTTTCGTTAGGGGTGAGTCCCTCTGTTATGCAGATGCACATGAAATTCTCTGGAAGCTAAACACACGCTCTGCTAAGAGGCTTTAGTAAAGCTGCAGCCTACCAGGTGTTAATGTCTGTCCTGTCTGTTTCCTTGCTGACTGCGCTGGAGGATATCAGCACTGGCCTCCACTCCCCCATGCCCATCTCTCTTCTATTATCCCTCTTTTCCACCTGCACATCAGTCCCATTTCTCATCCAATCTTCCCCACCAGTTTCTCTTGTTCTCCTGCATTTTCTATGTCGGTTACCATGTTGTCCTGTTTCTATATTTCAGTCTCTGCTTTATTTGTATTCTGGTTGTTTCCTGAGACATTTAGCTTCTCTCTGAGGGAGACGTAAAGAGTAAGAAAATAGAGACGGACAGAGAGCGAAAGCCTGAGGGCTGCTCTGTTTTTTAGAGAAGGACAGAGCTGCAGTGAGGCTGAGATGTGATGCTAAGACACAGGTGGGTGTGGCTGTTGACCTCTGCTAGAGAACAGGGCAGCGCTGGGCTCAGTGTGAAAATGGTGCTATACAGAGACGTGCTCAGACAGATGAAACTGGCGGAGATCAGTGTTAGCATGAAGCTAAGATCTTAATTACATTTAGTTTTTCAGCCATTTTAAAAATAGTGTAGCTTTTCCAATAACAACTTACTACTTTTGTTACAAAATGCTGCTTCATAATGCTAAATAATCACTTTGTTTACACATGTTATTGCACCTGCAGCTTTACAGCAGGCAGTAATCCAATTTGCTCTAAACAGTTCATTCTCTCATAGCAAAGGGATTTGTTTTAGTGAATCGGTTCGTTTGCATAGTTCTTGTGAATGATGCAATTAATTCATGAAATATATAATGCTCATTTTTAAGTTTGTAATTTTATTTGTAGGGTCTGCTAGAATAATTTTATATGATTTAAAAGAATACAATTTTCTCACACTGTACATTGCTGCAATACCTTTTTTTCACTCTCAGTCTGAAACGCTCTTTTTAGATCTTGTCTCTTTAAGGTCTGTCGTTCCAAAAAGCCCATGCTCTGACTGGTCAGCTGGCCCAGTCTATTGTGACTGGTCAACCGCTTAGAATATGTGTCTGAAATGTAACAGGCCTTACCATAAGCAGGCTTCATGAGCAGCTGTAAACGGTGTTATATCTATGGTAACTGTGGCGTCTATGTCCGTCTATGGTCAGTTTTTCCTTGACATAGTGAAATCACGCAACTGTGGGCCAAAGCCACCAGCAGGCAGGCATTATGCAAATATGAATGGCAAAAATAATGGCAGGACTACAAATAACTGTTTTCTGTTGGAGAACTTAACTTAACCCTTTGGCGTCTGCTTTATTATAGCTCTGCTGATCGTTTACATGCCCAAACAGCTATATTACAGTCTAAAGGTAAAATAACAATAAAAAAATGCATAACAGGTTTCCCTTAAGTCCCTGTTTTTTTCTTTTGTTATAGCAAAATATTTAGATAAATGCAATTGTGTCTCATTAAATGGCATTAGTTTAATTACCTGTTACTTGTTGGTAGCTCAAAACTTTTTTCAAAAAGATAGTTTGACCGTTAAATTGTTATTAACTTGTAACTTGGCACGCTACAGTTTCAAGCTTCCTCAACACTGGTGGAAAATCACAATATGCTTCAGACTAGGCTGCTGGAGCAAATTCTGATGTTTCCTTTTCCACCATCATTCATATATATTTAGTGTGACACCTACAAAGCTGTCACACATTCCCACGCACTGGCTATTTTTCCTGAACTTCGTGTCCTCACTCTCAGTCTCTCTCAGTGTTTTCACAGCTCCCTCTTTGCTCTCTGATCCGCTGCCTATAGCTTGTGGGTTTTCTCTTTTCTGCAGCATGTAAACACTTCTCTAAAGTTCCATCCCCTTACGCAGCCCGAGTTGTCTTTTGAGTATGATACATTATTTTGTAGAAATGGGAAGCTGGGAATCAATCATGAGGAACACAAGGAGGAGAGGGATTTTCTGCTCTGGGAAGATGCACAGGATTTTTCTATTTTTTGGTGTCTCTTTTATTTTGATGCTTCTGCCCTTTATGGACTCTGAATGTTTTTTTTTTTTTTTTTTTTCATAGTTGAAAGTAGGGACAGGGGAGTTGCAGCAGACTTACAACATAACACCAGAGACCCTTTAGTGGGTGCCCATGACTATGTTTACTTTCATTTCATGCTGGTCCATGCAACATTGCACTGCTTTTTTGTAAGATAAAACACTGTGGCTACAACATTGACGGAATAACTGGACGGCATTTCTTACACACATTACAGAAAATTGTGGTTAATCATTCAAGAAATTACCTTTTACCTCAATAAGGATATGTGGCAGTTTTTATAAAAAAATGAGCTGACTTTAGAAAATCAATACTGCCATGAAAGTTTATAATTGATATTGGGATTAATTATACATACTTATATATCTATATACTCAGATAATAGTCAGAGTGCCAGTTTTATACTTTAAATTAAGTATTGATTTTGCATGAATATATATGTTCCACAAGACAAAATAATTACTTAATTTACACATTATTTTATCAAATCTGTACATAATGCTGGGAAACTGAAGAATTGCCTTTTTTGTCAACAGACTTTGTGAGGCAATATCCTTTTTGACAGTATACTGTGTGTGTAAATTCGGTTACTACTGGAATAGATGCAAATATCTGTCAAGGAGTTTAAAGGGGGGGGGGGGGGGGGGTTTGCATAGTGAGTTTTTTGCACTGTTAAAGAGTTGGATTCCCATGCTTAACATGGACAAAGTTTCAAAAATGTTGTAAGTTGTGAGTTTGATGGAGTAATTCTGTTCCAAAAATACTCCTTCCGGTTTGTCACAAGTTTCGTAAAGTTTTTTTCGAATACGGGCGTGTGTGACGTCAGAGTCGCCGGAATGTCCTTATACGGGTCTTAGGGCACTTCTCCCGGAAGAGCGCGCGCGCATCTGTAGCCTAGTGCGTGCGAGAGTACGCCTATGCCCATCAGAGCGCTGGGCTCGGCTGCGCTGCAATTAAAAAAATGCCACCAAAAAAGTGTGTTTTTGGTTGCCAGGGCAAGACAACACTGCACAAATTTCCAAAGAACCCAGCGTTAAGGATGGCGTTTTGTGGATGGATTTTGTTTTTCCAGAGCAGCAACGGAGTTGTGCAAGTGTTTTTGTTTGTTCCCTTCATTTCGACGGTAATAGTTTTATAAACAAGGCCCAGTTCAACGCCGGATTTGCAGATCGCCTAATACTTCTTGAGTAGTCTCAGCCTCAGACGTCACGCCCACGGAACGTCAGTCTGAAGGTCTGGCTACGCGAGACTACTTCTTGAGTGGAGAAGTCTCAAATCTCATCTTTAGATGCAGCAGTCCCAACGATAAAGGTTCACGGTCGTGCGTTGGAACCGCAGGCGGTGAGTAAAACTGCTTCAAATGTCTGTGAGTTGTTAACTATCGGCGTGTAAGCACAGCAAGTAAACAACATGATCACATACAGTTAATGTATCTATGGAGCATTCGATGTATGGTGTGTGTGTGTTTAAATACATTTGTTTAGCTGGCCACTGTAGGTGTCAGTTTGTTTATTGTAAAAATAAATCATGTCCTCATAAACCACGAGTCTGTCTGTTTACAACACACAAATGTTGTAAAACTCGCGCATGACATGGTGTTCTAAAAACACTGCGCTCAAGTTCAAATCATTTCTATTTAAAAAAAAAACGCTCGAGACCTATGTTTTTCACCCATTTCACTGCCCATCTCACGTTTTTGTGAGCAAAAACGCGTTCTGTATGAACGAGCCCTTAGTATTGTTTAGATCCTTGTTCATGGGATTACTATCTGATTGTTAGCCATGGTTTATTTTCGGATGTCACTCACAGCTTCCAGACGCTCTCAACGCAAAAGCTTCGCGCGCTCGTGTCGTGATTATTTAGCTCCGCCCACACGGCACACCTCCACCCGCTCAGGGTTTTTCCGGAAAGACTCGGTACAGCCTATCTTTCTTTTATAAATATAATAAAACTAAAGACTTTTTGGAGATATGAAGGATGCAATACCACTCTATAGGTACTCAAGATTAACATGAGATTGAGTGAAACTGAGTGTTTCACCCCCCCTCAGGAGTTACTAAAATATACAATTTTTGTATTAAAAAAAAAAACTGAATACCGGTTCTACTGAGAAACAACTGAGTTGCATGTGCATTGCGAGTTGTGATGTACCTAGGTATGAGGCAAACATTAATTCCTCTTTCTGATCATGTAAGTAAATAAAAAAATGTGTAGTGTATGCTGTGAATTGCCTATTGCAGCTACTAATTGTGTTGCATTATAATACCACACCTGCTATCCCGTCGGCTTCGCATAATTTCCAAACATGCATTCTGTTATATGAGTGCAATGGATCACCATCTCCATTTTGTCACCACTTTATTCTTAGAACAGTAGTCCATATGTTATTGCACCTTTCTCTCTCATCTTGGCTCTGAAGGTGAACAAGAATATCACAGTATCTAGAACCCATTGCATTCTCCCAGCACGCCTGTAGAGAGGCAACACAGGGAAGCTGGAGTGCAATGTCACTCCCACGTCTGTGTGGTGATGGCAGGGTTGTGCCGAACTCGACTCAAAAGAAGCAGTAATTAGTTGTAATTTACGGGTGACTCCTCCCCGGTGACCCCACTACTCAGAATTCCCTGGCTACTTAGAGAGATCATGTTTTTCTCTCAGTGCGCGCCACTCAAATGAACCACAACATTGCCATAATGGCCCACTCCCCACTGGTTTGCCCACCTTCTGCAAGGTAGCTGAAAGTCACTTGGTGGAAGCTCAGTGGAGCGTGCACACTCCTATTTCCATCTATTAAGATGTGAGTAGAAGGGCACTCAAAGTCCAATAAACACCGTGATGACAGCAAATCACAACAATGTCAAGAGTTCAACTGGAAATAGGAGAGACTAGGAGGTGAACTTGGCAGACGATTGTTTTCAGTTTATCACGCCCCACACTATTATATATAATTTTAATCGCACATTAGCACTCTTTTTGTACTGGTATATCAGTGTAAATCTAATGTAGATCATTTTGCATTGCATACAGGGTATTACGCTGGCCTGGTGTTCCACTGGCCACTAATGGGCCAAAAAGCAAAATGGAAATGGCTTCCTAATGACCTGAGTGAGGCCTATCAGCGAAGCTAAATAAATTATCCAGCTACAGCAAGAGCAATGTGCAATTTGCGCCATATGAAAAGTGCTAGCATGTTGTTTCGCCGCCGTAACCAGTGTAATAATGTAGACTACTTTACAAAATGTTCATCCCCTTTCCTTGTGTGTAGTAAACAATCAGGATCAATTTACAGTTTCACTAGATGTAGAGGAGTGAATTACACCCTCAACCAGGGAGGAATAGAAAGAAAAGAGAGAAACCTCTTATGCTGATGAATGAGGAAGCTTCTATGGCTAACATCTGTCTACAGGTCATACGCCTGCAGCTGTGTCTGCTGGGTGTTTGCAGTATAGGCAATGGAACAATAAAATGCTTCTGGTGCTCCTGGACCTGGACTTCCAGAACTTTCTTTATGTCCTCAAACAGTGCGTCTGTAACAACTTTAACAATGAATAGCTGATGACAACCTGCCATCTCCCCCTTTTTAAAGTAATTAACTTTTGTTTTATAGTAATTACCTACCCATTTGAAAAGTGGATAAAATGTAGTTTGTAGTTTGACTGCTTTGAACATCAACATGCAATTTATAACCTTTTTGTTGTCTGACGGAATGTTTAAAGAATCATTGAAAATGTGACTTATAATTCACCTTTTCAGGCAGCAAAAGGCACCTGTTTCATATAATGACCCTAAGGTGGCACAAATATTTCGCATTAGTCTGTACTTTCAGATTTGTCCCAACTGGGTACTTCAAAATTGCTCTTTTTTTCCAAGAGCAGAAAAATGACCTTTGTTTGTCTTAAACATTAATTAAACGTAGGAAGCAAAACATCGATTTTAATGGCCACTGACTTTAAAGTGACTTTTAGATTTTTTTTCTTTCATTCTGAATCTTTTTTTCCCATTCACTAATGCAGCTCAAGCCCAAACTCTCATATGTCTCTCTCAGGTGAGTTTGAGGCGTATTGACCCTCATGGCGGTCCTGCGGGGGAGAGGGGCGAGTTGGCGGACACGCTGAGGTTACCAGTACTTTAGTGTGATGACTAGAACTGTGAGTGATCTCTCTCTTTCACCGGCCTCTGTTTCTCCCTTCTCTCCTCTGTCGGCCCACCCTTGGTAGCATTCACCTCACTGAGGATGAATAATTAATGTGAATAGACGCAGGGGTCATGGGTGACATGTCTGTGAGGGAACGAATTCCTCCTTGATTAGTACATAAAAAGCAGGCCCCATCTGCCACTGTGTGGGGATGTGACAGGCATGCCAGGGAAAAGCGCTGAAGGAAGTCCTACACAAACACAAGGAGAGTCGCGGCAGGTGTGTTCACTTCATCACCGTCACATATGCGCACTTCTCAGTTTAACATAATTTTCTTACTCTGTCACCTACTATCTGGCACTTTTGCTTTGTTCGACTTTTCTGCTTTGGGATTAGAAAGGTGAAGCTAGGTGACCCAGAATGTTTTAATGTGTTCCACACATCTAAACAAGACTAGGAACCTCAGTATTGTGACATTACTAATCTAACCCAACCTGGTTCATTTGAGTCGCTGCAAAAAAGTAAATTGGTATTTTACGTCGTATGTACATGGAAATATTTTCTTAAATGCTACTGTTCATCACTGTTTTTTCAGGTTTTATTATATTAACTGTAAATTGAAGTTTAATGATAGACTACATTTAATGCTAATAGTGATTGCAAAATAAATTATATAGCAATTATACATTTAGAAAAAATATTGTCGCCCTAAATTACATCAATACTTTGTCTTAGTTGCATCCCTTTTTTTAAATGAGAAGCTCTTACCTTTTGGAAGTTACTGTTTCAGAGTAGCTTCCTCAACACTGCATGTAATACTTCAAGAACTTCACATCTCTCACCTAGCCCTGCTGCACATCACTGATCTTATCATCCATTTTTTGGAGGATAGCTTGGGATATATTCCCACTGTGATGGTCACTAATTTACACTAAGGTCCTGGGGCAACATGATTCAAATTACAGTTACTGTTGAGATAATTCCATCCCAGAGTACAATACAATGTAAACATGTGCTAAAGAGGTGCAGCTAATCAAACATATTTTAGGGGGAAAAGGCTCATCAGCTTTAGCCCAGATAAAAGAGAACATACCCTTTGGCACTGGCTATAATTAATATGCTAAATTGAATTGCAATAATCAACGAGGGGACTAGTCTTGTGCACTGGAGGTGCACTGATTAAAATGTTAGGCTTAGGCACAGGACTGACTGCGGCTCTCTTGAATAGAGGAGTGGATACTTGGATTTACAATTCACACTTCATTTTATCTCTAATTAGTACCAGGTCCGTAATAACTGTAAACGACTTAATTTGTATGAACACACTTAAACACGATGGCCATTTATTTCTAATGCTTGTCTGCTTTGGTCTCCTCCTTCATTGGTTAATTACGTGCATGTTGTGTTCAGCCAAAGTTGCATTGGTTAATTGTATATTGTGAGTTTGTAAAGTAGATGTGGTCTCCCTTAAGGCCTTCATTAATCTGTTGGGGACAGATAAGAGGAGAATCTTTACGAAGAGTCTGGCAGCCTCACATAAATCTAGCCAAACGCATTCTATTTTTGACATTCAAATTTGATGTGCCTAGAATATGAGTCCTATTCCTGCTTTTCAGTGATACAGAGTTCCTTATTCAAATACTTGTGTTGTTTGAAAGGCTTTTTCCTCCCTGTGGTCAAGAATGTTGTACCGGTTCACTTTTACAATGCAATAATAGCCGCGTTTCCACTATCAGGTCAAGAGCGAGCATGCTAGTACGCAGGCAAAGTCCAGTTGCGTTTTTACGTTCACTTCCGGGTAGGGCTGGGCGATAAAACGATAACGATAATTATCGCGATATAATTTTCCTCGATAAAACGATATCAAGAGGTCGATAAATGTTCGATAATGTGTATGCGCCAAAAGCGGAACGAAACTCATTTGAACCGCGCGCCACACGGACCATTTATCCGCTCGGCTCAAAGTCCAAACGGGAGCTCACTAGAGCACATGCGCGTTTACTCTGATCGTCTCGCTCACGACTCGATCCAGTGAGATGCGCTTGAATTCAGCGAAGAACACAAATGTCAAGTTTAAACCAGTTTAAAGGTAGATGAAACAGCGCTGACAAACAGGAGAAACACTGTGCGGAACGATACAGTCAGAATCTGAATTGATACTGAATTCATTTAGCCTACCATGGATTTACTGTAACGTTAGCCTAGTAATATGAAATGTGAGATATACATATTGAATTGTATTATACTATTAATGTAGACAATGTATTAAATGACTAATGGAATTTAATTACAGTATTTAATAATGTATTTAACTGTTAGGCTACTGTTTTTCATACAAATACCATAGAAACCATAAAGTTACATTTTGCCATGATAGTGAGGTGCTAAGTTATAGGCTATGCCTGGTTTTATCTGTGGTTATCATGATCTAAATGCATGATACTGGATGACCAATGGTTAATTTGAAAAAAAAAAAAGTCAGAATATTACATTTTACCAAAATAAAAATGTGGTCGTTACATTTCTTTTTTTAAACAGATGTTACTGTTTTTGTTAATGAACATAAATTTAACATAGTAGTATTAGCTTGAGTTAGGATGCAGATTTACTGTCAACTCGCTGTCAAATAAGCGTTTCGAGACAAAACATGTAATTTGAATATTGCAAACTGTGCTGAAGAAATATTTTTCTATTCAGATGTTTATTTTGTTAAGGAAAAATGACAAATGTTTGCATGTTCTACCTCAGAGTTGTGAAATGGTCACCTGTTTGGCAAGTGTTTGTCATGATATGTTCTGACAATAAAGAGTAGTTTAAAACCACAATTAACGCTCTGGTTTCTACAACTTTCACTTATAGGAGCAAAAATCTGCCTTTAAACTTAAAAGAAATAAAGATTTGATATTTATCGTGATAATTATCGATATCGACTGATATAAAAAAAATTATCGTGATAATTTTTTTTGGCCATATCGCCCAGCCCTACTTCCGGGGCTTGATAGGGCCTCCTCTCGGCTCCCTTGGGGCCAACGGCCAGGTTTTTTTGGCCCGAGTCCAAAGCAGGCCAACTGGGGCGTGAGGACTGGTCATGAACAAAGGCAGAGGTCCCTTTCGAGCCGCTCTCTCGACATTGCGAGCTACGCTATGAGGTGTATGCCCTACTTCCCTTAATACTGAAGCCTAATTGCACCGCGCCAGTAAACATTTCTGGCCAATGGAGTTTATTTGCGAGCTAGTGGCAGAGTCTTCCGCTATATACCTCAGAATTAGGGTCAACATCATATCAGGCTACCAGCTAACCTCAACAATAAGACATTAAAAGAAAATCATCTCAAAACTCACTTTTAGCCACCAGTGAGCATTTGAAATAACTTCTGATTGCAATCCGATGGGGATTTTGATCAACGTATGAGGTAGAAATATGCAATGCTACTTATGTTAACGGTTGCGATAAATGCACATATATGATTATGGAAAAAAAACAGAGACCTCTTAAGGAACTTAGACAAATCACATATGATAATAATCATGTATTTATTTGGTTTCATGTTTAATCTGTCTCTTCCCTGTGCCTTTGTTTATACTGGACTAATGCATTCACATATGTCATATTATTCCAGGTAACTCCTGTTTTCTGTCTGTGAGCTCCCTCTGTTGCTCTGGCTGAAAGGATAACAATAAAGTGAGACGAGATCGCTCAGACCTCCTCAGATCGCATAAATTCATGGAAAATGTATATAAACTAGTGCCGTGCAAAATTTGTTTTTGTGTGGGTTTTTAGTAATTGTTGGTTTGGTGTATTTGAGTGCTCATTGTTACAATTACTCTGCAAAAGTTCAGTGACATTTTTATTTGTGCATGACGTAATGTTTAGCTGACAGTGTTTGTCAGAAAGACAGACAGACGTTCCTGTAATTTATGGATAGATTTGATCATTTTAGATTTTAGTGCTCATTCAATTCATTCGCATTTCAATAGAAATGTGATGTAAACATATTTTATCAATATTTTTTTCTAAATGTGTAAGCCTTTGGACTTAAAAGCCTTAATGGAGTTGTTTTGTGCATTCCTGTGATCACAAATACATGGAAACAGGCACGACTGAATAAGATAAATAAGATAATGATAAATACCAGTTTTATTCAAAATTATTGATATGCACTCCTGACACAAGTTAATAAATTACTGTCACAGTAACATTTTTATTGTAAATCAATCATTGTTCACATATCAATGCTATTTTTTAGTCAGCTACCTCCATACTGGCAGAGTTGTGTGACAATGTTCTATGGAGGCGTTTTAAGGGTGGGCAGTGCCGTCGCAGGTGGGGTGCGAGGCCCTGTGTGAACTTAAAATGCGAGACGTTAGAATAATTGGCTGCGCAGCCTACTTGTTAGCCTTGTCCGCTTAAATGAATTATAAATAAACATAAAAAACGAATAGGCTATTTGCAGTATATGAAATCGTTTTTGACCTAATTATTTGGTACTGAAATTACACACTCTGTCGGCTCTGACGGCGTTGCATCACGTGCACCTGCGCAATAATGATTTCTGAAAATAGTACTATGTCAACTAGTGATATCAGCACAAGAACTGTTGAGGAATATGCAACATAATTTAAATACTTGTTTTTTTCATAATGTTATAATAACTGACAGACACTATCATTTCAGCCGCTCTGTGCATGTCCTCGCACAGAGCGAGGCTGAATCTCAGCTTCGCGGTTGAAACATGGAAATATTTTTCAAATGTTTAAAAGGTATTACATTGAAATCTGTTGAATAGTGTAAATTTAGTTTGTGGGTAGATTAAATAATGATAAGCGGATAATCACCCGTATGGAGATCATTAACTTTTTTTTTTACTGGCTCAAAACAAATACAGCACAATTACGCAATACCTTCGTTGTGTGCGGGTGCGCCTGCAGTTATAAACATGATTATTACTAATTGGCATATTTCAATGCCAATTCTTATGTTCATTCATATAGCCTACTCAAAACAGACGGGGCAACCTAACGCAGACAGGTTAGCTCACCGTTTTTAGGTGATATGCCATGTTTGTAGTCGAGCTGTGATATGCAAACTTTGCATTCGACTATTTTTCCGTTATCTATTTTCGTAAAATGCTGCTACAGTGTCGATGTCTTTGACATGGTAAAGGAGGACTGACAGTAAATTAAACGCTCGCAATTAAATTAAGATTCAGCAAACTTCCATACCAATGCCTTCTAGTACTTTCTTCAATCTGTCTCCAGTCAGTTGGTTGCACTGTTAACAATTTTCTTGTATTTTTACAGTACAGTACTGGCAGCAAGGTTGCCAGCATGGTACTGTATTTCGATTTACAGTAACTGTACTGTAATTCAATTTACAGTACACACGAACAGTACTGTAAACTACAAAACAGTATTGTACTGTATTTTTACTGTATTTTGTCATTTTTGTCTGCTTCTGTTGTAATTAATTATACGGTATTGTACTGTAATATCTATATTGATACATTATTGCAAAACGTAATTTTCAAATTACTAATATAATATGTATAACTATATAATATGTAGTTATTACAGTATATAAATATATAGGTAATATGCAACTTCAGAATAACTGCAAATCAAAAGACAATCCAAACAATGTTCTGGTCAAAAAAAATTTTTATTGATCAATTACACTATTAAAACCATGTATGGTGAACGCATTTAAAGGGATAGTTCACTTTGAAATTAATTTTTGGTATGTTTTAGCTTACCTCAAAGGCATCTAAGATGTAGGTGTCTTTGTTTCCGCAGTAGTTTCAATTTTGATATTTTTAGGTCAGTCATATAATATAATGCAGGTCGCCCGCGCCCTCAGATCACTTGGATGTGGCTGTGATTACAAGAGGTAAAAACGATATAAATACTGCTCGTTTTCTCATACAAACCGCTCGTTTCGTGTCTTAGGCCATCAATGTGTACTTACATTTACGAGTCATTAAATCATGTTTAATTTGGACTTCTCTGTGCATGCTCTTTGAGGAAGTGACCATAGACCTGCATTATATGACTGACAGACAAGAACGGTTTGACCTAAAAATATCAAAATTGAAACTAATGCGGAAACAAAGACACCTGCATCTTGGATGCCCTTGAGGTAAGCTAAAACATACCAAAAATTAATTTCAAAGTGAACTATCCCTTTAAGTAGAGGTTGAGAAACTGCATGACTTGCAGCTATAGCTGGACATACTTAAAGGGATAGTTCGGCCAAAAATTATATTTAACCCATGCATTACTCACCCTCAAGCCGTTCGAGATGCATATGTCAATCTTGTTTCAGATGAACACATTTTCAGTTATTTTAGAAAATGTCTTAGACCCTTCAGTGGATATAATGTGAGGCAATGGGGTCCACCTCCTTCAAGTCCCAAAATGTGCATACATCCTTCACAAAAGTAATACATCCGGCTCCAGGGGGATAAACGAAGGCCTTCTGAGGGTAATCCGTGCGGTTTTGTCGAAAAAATATACATATTTAAAACTTTATAAATGAAAATATCTGACTTCCGGCAACGATCGATGCGCGTTCACACGCTTTCGTGTTTTGTTTTGCTCTGCTCTCTGGCTGCGCTGGCGCGTTCGTTCTACGTCACGACGGTTCCTACGCTACGTCCTACCTCGTACGCCGACTTCCATCACCCGTGAACGCGCGTCGATCGTTGCCGGAAGTCAGATATTTTCATTTATAAAGTTTTAAATATGTATATTTTTACGACAAAATCGCACGGATTACCCTCAGAAGGCCTTCGTTTATCCCCCTGGAGCCGGATGGATTACTTTTGTGAAGGATGTATGCACATTTTGGGACTTGAAGGAGGTGGACCCCATTGCTTCACATTATATCCACTGAAGGGTCTAAGACATTTTCTAAAATAACTAAAAATGTGTTCGTCTGAAACAAGATTGACATATGCATCTCGAACGGCTTGAGGGTGAGTAATGCATGGGTTAAATATCATTTTTGGCCGAACTAGCCCTTTAAAAACTTGGCTGGGATTTTGAGGTGGTACTGGAACCTTGGACCGATGACCAAAACTGAAAAAGACATGACACACAAAAACACATATGACAAAATCTGTTAGCCACAGCACCAAAGGTGAGCAGACAGACAGTGGAAGAGAGAGAATTCTGTTAAAATAACAAAAACAGCCACAAAAAAAAAAGTTTTAAAACTTTAAGTTTAAAACATTGTATTAACATGGCTAATACTTACATAAAACTCCTTCCCAGGCTGCAAATTGTCCCACACTGTAGAGCTGTAAGAAATCAAAATAAATATTATTCAGTTAACGGTTATGTGTTTCTTGTTGAGGAAATATCTCATAAATCTCCTTACAATACAAGTTAGGTTAATAAAACATAAGCTTCACTTGACCTCTCTAAATATTCTAACTTGATTTTTTGGCATGCATTTGACTTGTCTTTATTGGCTAATATATCATTAACTCTGATAGTCTGAAGTTTTTCAACAATTTACACCTTTATTTATATTTTTAATTATAATAATCATTATAAATGGGTCTCCCGCCTAAAAAGAAATGAAGTAAAAGACTAAACTGGTACCAATAGCCAATCTCTCTAAGCACAAATAAATCACCCATTTTGCGTTGCAAAGGAAAGTGCAGTGTTTTTAAGCCTTGCACGCGTCTTATTTTGTGTCTAAACGACTTATTCAATTTGGTCCAGTATTGATCATAAAATCATCAAGTTCGCCATTCGGGAAACGGACTGCAAATATAGCAGTTTGAGCAAAATGTATATAACGTTATGTCTATTATAAGTGCTTGTTTTTACCACTGACAGGCTCGGGTGTTCCCTACAGAGATAGGCCCAACAGTTAGACTAACATGATGTCAAATGCAGTAATTTTATCTCGCAGACCATCGTAAAACACATTTAATTAACTCGACAGAAACAACATAAAACTCACAAAAGACCATCTCGATTTGTCTTTCCACCGTTCCCGCAATCACCAAATCTTTTTTGTTCGAAATAAAACGTAAGGTAGCCTATTGTTAATTCACGGAGTTATAACGTTAGATTTGAAAATGTCAGGACAAGCAGCAGGGTGAAAGAGCAGATAACGTTAACAAGCTTAACAGTGTTTTTGCAACCGTCGCTGGCTAAACTTCCACTGTCATTTCACATTAAAAGCTATGTAGGCTACACACTATAGCGTAAAATCCTAAAACCTTATTATAAAATTCAAAATGAACTTACCAAATTTCCAGATATCCGCAGAGTGAGATATCCGCGCAGAGTGAGTGAACTGCCGCAGTTGTGCTCTGACGTCAGTCAGGCGGCGCGCGCGCTCTCTGTTTACAGCAACCCTGTATTTTTGCCTGGCATATTACAGCCAGGTTACAGCTAGGTTACAGCAACATTAAAATGTACTGTAAAATGTTCCCGCTCAAACAAAATTACCCAGAATGCAATGCAAATTACGGTATTTTACTGTAATATAGAAATGCAGTATTGTACTGTAGGTTTTTACAGTACTGTGCTGCTAAATCTACAGCGAAAGTTAACAGTGTGGGTTAATCCAAAAAAGTGAAAACAAGTCTGAAGACAGGCTGTTGCCTGTGAAACAGGGGTGCTCTGAAAACACCCCCATTAGCAATTAGTGCTTTCACCTGATGAAATTAACACGTCAAAAAAAAAAAAAAAAAATCCAGAACGTATCGACCAATAAATCAACTAATCGACTGGGAGATTACAGCCCTATGAAAAACTCCCTTAATTTGTTGGGGGGAGAGAAAAAAAAACAGCAGGATTGCGAGGCCCCCGAGTGGCGCGAGGCCCTGTGCGGTTGCAGAGTTCGCACATGTAGCCCTTGCGACGGCTCTGAGGGTGGGCTACTGGCCCAACACTAGATGCAGCTTGATTTTGGGTCCCCGGCTCGTTGTTAGCCTTGGCTTGCGCTGGTCCGACAGTGGAAAAGCGGCTGTGTGTGTTACAGGCTCCAACAACTACACAAACATCAACATGTGATTATGAATTGAGCTTGTTTAACTTGTTGACAACCTGAGCTCAGTTCAGTGGGCACCAAGCTGATTTTCATTGCATGCTCATTAACAATGGTGCTCTATTGATTTTTTAGGCGGAGTAAACAGTGCAGGAAAATGCCACATGCCAATCTGACATATTTCTACTGACATGCCAGATTTCACAGGCGCCACGGAAAGGTGTTTTCCGACAAAGCAGACACTCTCCCCTTATTTGTTTTTGTATCATCTAGCCATTGAGCAGTGCTTCTCTCATATATCAGTGAGCAGGTTAGATGGGAGGTAAATGCTGATGTTGTTATGGGAAGAGATACAATTGCTCCATTTGTTTGCTTATATTCAAGTGTCTATGTGAATATTCATGCTTATCAATATCTGTCAATTTCATGCTTTAAATATCACTTGTATGATGGTGCTTGGACTTTATGTGAAGTATGGCATACGTAATGGAGCGATTCATTTCCTGCTGTTCCTTTTGACAGGTATGAGTCGTCAGAGTTGGTATTCAAAGACACATCCATAACCATCACACTCACACATCACACTGGTTGGAACCTGTGGTTAGAAGCATAGTTTCTTGTTTGCATGGCATGTAAACTTAATAAATCCTTATTTTGAGCAAAGAAAAAGCTCAAAAGATTTATAGCGCCATTTTTGAAGAGTGCACATGTCCATTTGTGTCCTTTTGTACATAAGGAGGAGCACGAGCCTATGATTGAATCTGGAAATAAAGCAAAACAACTGTCCTCAGATTAAATTAGTCCTCAGATCCCATGTCTGTACTTTACAGCAAAACAAATTTCAATCTGGCATTAAAGTCCCTGTAAAGGCAAAAATTCTAAACCCATTATAAATGTTAGAAATGTATTGCTAAAACATATTACAAAGACTGTGAACTGTGAATTGCTGAATTGTGGAGTTAGACCGTTAAACAGTTTTTCACCATTGCTATTTTCTGGATTTTTTTGGCGGGGCTAAAACGGGGCTCGATGACGCACTGGAGCCCCTGAGCTCCTGGACACGCCCTTACTTGATGACGCACTTAGGCCACTGAGGCGGGCCCCTCCCCTAACAATATAGCACATCAGTGTTGCCAGACGGTCGATAATTATCGTATTTGTACGATAATTTTGACCTCTGTACGATGTACGATCAATAATGAAAAAAACTCCAATGTACGATAATTTCAGAATTTTGTGACACTTCAATCGGTGGTCATTGTGCTTCTATACTCATTGATTTAGCTGTGGATCTACGTCATGATTGTGAGGAGAAAGTGAAGGTGAGAGAGCACGGCAGAGAGGGAGTGAGAGACCTTTGTGTGTGCCTTATGAAAAGCTACAGCCACCACCCCTCCCCCGGTCAACACTCCAGTCAACTGTGCCCAAAACAGCTCAGATTCATTCTTCTGTAATTCTCCTTGCATACCATCAAATCTTTGTTTATTTTATTACAAAGTCAAAAATGTACCTATTTAGCACATTAGGATTTCTTAAAGACACTATAAAATTTGTCTTAGACTAATTATCTACTGAAAATGGAGCTTTGACATCATAGCTTTTTAGTGTCGACATAGAAAAGGTATTTCAAACTGTAATAACAATTTACATTTACAATTTTGATTGTACTGAGATTCATTAAATAATTCATTAGGTAAACAGAAGGATCAAAGTCTTAAAAAAACTAAATTAAGTCTTTGGTTTCCAAACTTTTAAATGATAGTGTATATACAATATGTATTTAATAGCAATATGGTGCAATACATTTTTGGGGTTTATAGTATTTGACAACTTTTGTACGATAGAAATGTTCAGTGACCAACATTAATATCCAGTGATGCAACGTATTGGGAAGAAGGCAGATGATGAAGACGAAGGGTTGCCGAAGGTAAGTAGTCGGGTAGGCAACGAGCAGTAGGCCTTGTCGTCGACGAGACCAGACGGTGAGTGAATGTGAGGTGCAGGTATTTGTGTGATCTTGATGAGGTGCAGCAGGTGTTCCGTGTTAGAATTCTGGCGATAGCGATCGAGTGGTGGGATCTGGTGCTGATGGTGTGATTGGCTTCGTGACATAATTTTTTTTATGAAATTTCACCGGTTTAAATTGAAAATGTATAATTTACATAATTCATGTAAATCATATTAGAATTTGACAAGACAAGAGATGTTTTGGGTTGTATTACCAATTAAACGTACGAATAAGAGTGAATGTGTGCATAAATTTAAAAATATTTTATTTGCAAATATTTTACTTTGTAACTGTCACAACCACCAGCTGAAGTGCCCATGATCTCCACCAGAGGGCACTCCTCCATATTTCTGGGATATCTCACCATGAACGTAATTTCCCATAACCCATTGCCTGGATTCATTATGTTGTGATTAGGTTCAGCTGTGTGTCATTAGCTTGTTAATCCCTGCCTATAAGCCCTCTGCCTTCACTCACTCTTTGCGAATTCTTGTTAGAGTTGCACTGCATTTCTGAGACCTCTTCTCTTGTCTCCATTTGTAGTTGTGCTTTTCATCCTTGGCTGTCATTTATATTTCGATTGTGGATTATTCCTAAGAAATGGCTGCAATTTGATTTAGGGATGGAGAAATGACACCTCTTAAAGCTATGAAACATTTCTCTTATTATTTCGGGAAAAGATTTGAAGCATCAGGAGTGTCGAAAACAGTGCCATTATGTGGCAGGTCAAATTAACAACAGCCATAAACCCAAGTGCACAACTCCATTGTTTTATCCATTAAAGCTGCTGTAAGTAACTTTTGTAAAAAAATATTAAAACTGTCATTATGTCCTGATGTAGCCGGTTCGGGCTTACGTACATGTCTGTTATTACAACTCGGCTACCCCTCTGCATTGTGTTGTGTTGTTGTGATGAATAAAAACTGGAGTCAGAGTTCAGAGGTTCTTTATCTGCATGAGTTGAAAAATGCAGTAATTATTTGTTGCATTCAATGTAGTGTGTTTAATCCGCCTTCTCCTCACTCCTCTCAGACCTCCCGCGGACTAAAGCGAGCTCACAATGCACAATCTCAGTTACAGTAATAAAGAATGTAAAGAAAATAGTAATAATATCACATCAGGTGTATCAACGATCAGTGAAATAATACAATAGCCTATATATATTTATATATATATTTCTCTAAATATACATTGACACTAACCAAACTCATAAAATATACATCTTTAAATCACCCACATTCCAGCATTTTATAACCAATTCGATTGAACACATAACAAAGAAATCACAAAAACAATTTATAACCATACCTGCATGAGTTGAAAAAATGCAGTAATTATTTGTTGCATTCAATGTAGTGTGTTTAATCAGCCTTCTCCAGTCAAACATTTGAACATAGAAAAGATTTCAGCAGACACGCTTCACAGCCCTAAGTTACTTTCACACTAACATACAACACAACGTGATACTGCATTCACTCGGTTAAACTTTCACTTATGCAGGAAAAACAGCTTGAAGAGGGAAAATAACATTGTGCATACTCATTTACATTTTAACGAAATCGATCACTTAATTAGTGATTATTTTCACTTATTACACTCTTTTGCACAGAAGTGCAATACATACCTCGCTATGCTCAGACCTCCCGCGGACTGAAGTGAGAGCGCGCGGAACGCGACAATGACGTCACAACCGCGACGAACGCAAAACTCATCAGGATATATATATTAAAAAAAAACTTTGCTTTTCTTACATATGTAGCAGAAAATTTTGGATTTTGTGTGAATTTAAAATTAAAACACAAGTTATAATTAATACATGTTACACTGACAGTAGAATATGAGACAGATAATCTGTGAAAAAATCAAGCTCCTCTGGCTCCTCCTAGTGGTCCTATTGCCATTTGCAGAAATACACCGCTCCCGGTCAGAAACAACCAATCAGAGCCAGGAGGAATGTCTTAGCAGTGTCAATCACGCTCGTGTATGCACTGATCACACAGACTGATCTCATGAAATGGCGTATGTATGAAACGCCAATTCATATTTAAATTTTTGGCGTGCTATCAACACGCATAATCGGTTTTCAGAGTGTTTATGAACGCTGTTGACTTAACATTACATTACTGTATATATAAATATATGACCTACCCCAACCCCGTCCCTAAACCTACCCGTCACTGGGGTTAATACCATTTATGAGTCTTCCCCTACCATCCTATGAAAAAAAATATTGCTCCCCAGATGTAGATCTACATTTTGCTTTGTTTCGCTCGGACATTTAACGGCGTGTACATACACGCGGAATCACTCGGACATTTAACGGCGTAGACACGCAAAAGTACATGCACGCGGAATCACTCGGACATTTAACAGCGTATTTACACGCAAAAGATGACGGTTCTTTTCGGCGTGGACATACACGTGGATAGCTCAAAATGCATATAGATAACACGCCACTTGACTTGAAAGTGGCGTGTATGTTTACGCAAAAGTCACGATGCCATGTTGGATCACACCCCTCTCTTGCACAGCGCATACCAGTCGTTCAATCTCAAGATTGCCGGTGTGCCGCAGCTGTGCTAATGGCGGAGAAACGACCTAAACTGCCAATTTCTCGATTGGTACCTGCTCATTAAACAAAGACAGGTAAAAGGAAAAAGACCGATGGCGATAAACAAGCGAAAAAGAAATAATTAGACAGAGCCCATTGACTCTGTCAAAACTCTAGCTGCATAACATGTAGATAAAATGTCACGCACTGTGCAAAGCAACAATTGAAACCTGCTAATTCACTGGCTTGTCATGTTGCTGAAATAATGTACTAGCAAATCTACCTAGCATTAGGCCCACATATCGTTAGAATAATTACTCGCATACTGTTACGTTAGTTACCGTTATATTATCCTACTAGCTATTTATAACTTATAGAAAGGGTGCGACGTTATAAAGTTACATTATATTTATTGCAAAATACGTAATGATTTGAGGACTAAGTTTGTAGTCAAAGTATGGGCAGGCCTTAGTCAATGTAAAGCATATTGTTGATGTTTCGTCCCTACCAGTGAATGTGCCATAACTGTTTATCCGCCGTCATCGGTGGCCCTGCTTACTAGCCTGCGCGTTCACGGCAGGCTCCGCTGTGGGGGAGGAACTGTGGAGGGAGGGCTGTAGCGCAGCAGAGAGCAAGGGGGTGGGACCTGTAAATTGTGCTTGTTCAAATTTTCAGGCTAAGTCAACGTTTTCTCAAAACTCCCTACTGCAGCTTTAAGCACAAAATAAAAGCCTGACAATGCTAAATGTTCAGTTTTCTGATATATAATTCACATATTAATGTATTGCAATAAATTCAATGTAATAATAGTAATGATAATAATAAGTTAATGGTGGTCTACTTATTTATGGTTTTTACTAATATGTCAGAATATATGGTCATATATATGGAATATGGAAATTAATATGAAAATATGAGAAATTGCACAGATGCATGCTTTGAAGCTTCAGTGTCATATGTAGCATCACTATTTCGATCTTCAACCCGGGTGTGTC